>CAUYLG010025104.1:0-111575 GCA_963573385.1 Cacajao melanocephalus | reverse complement strand
CCCCCTAGGCAACACCTGCAAAAACATTGTATAAAAAAAAAAAAAAAAAAAAAAAAAAAAAAAAAAAAAAGGCCTGGCGTGGTAGCTCACACCTGTAATCCCCGCACTTTGGGAGGCGGAGGCGGAGGCGGAGGCGGACGGATCACGAGGTCAAGAGGTAGAGACCATCCTGACCAACATGGTGAAACCGCGTCTCTACTGAAAAGAAAAAAAAAAAAAGGTACAGAAATTATCCGGGCGTGCGCGCTTGTCGTCCCAGCTACTCTGGAGGCTGAAGCGGAAGAATCACTTCAACAGGGAGGCAGAGGTTCCAGTGAGCCGAGATTGCGCCACTGCACGCCAGCCTGGTGTCAGAGCCAGACACCGTCTCAAAATAGAAAATACACTCATGCAGTTAAATGGTGGATAATATTTTTATTTGAATAGTGTTTGGGATATGTTAGGACTGCAACCCCAAAATATAAGTTTCCTGGAGGATGTTAGTTAAGGACAGAAAAATTATATAATGTCTTCCAGGTACTTAAAGAAGCAGTTTTAGGTATATACTAGTGTCTCTACCACAAATACATATACTTACTTTCTGGCTTATATCAGTTATGCCTGGACTGGTCACTAGTCAAGATATGGTAGGACAGAAGCTACAGACTGCTTGCTACAGTGGCCTTTGAAACCATTGTCTCCTATATTTTGCTCTCAGTATACCTAAGTTAGTAATTAATATTAACCCTGTACTTTTCTTCTTCAGGCTCTTCTGGTGTTTGAATACAGTGAGAAAATCATCAGTCTCTGTATTAAGTAGATTTATTCAGGGCTTAAAATGTAGTTGTCATAGTAGCTCTGGCTGCTTAGGAGCTCTACCTTTTCTGTGAGAGGATAGAGAATTGCAGAAGACTGGCTCTGTACTGTATTATTATTATTATATTTTGTGATATAGAAAATGCAAAAGTGATATGTGTTAGTATTAATGAATTTGTCTAATTATTTCATTTTACAAACTTTCTTTGGGATCATAGCGCTGTGTATACAAAGATGAATAAGACACGTTCCCTGCCCTTACCAGTATCATGATGTGGTAAGGGACGTAAATATGTAAATGAATCATTTAATGACAGTAAGATAAAGAATAT
Organism: Cacajao melanocephalus; assembly: GCA_963573385.1. Classification (NCBI taxonomy): domain Eukaryota; kingdom Metazoa; phylum Chordata; class Mammalia; order Primates; family Pitheciidae; genus Cacajao; species Cacajao melanocephalus. Next base: position 110,448 of record CAUYLG010025104.1, on the reverse strand, counting down.
TACAGATGTATGTATGATAGAGATCTAAAGATCAGAAATCGTTTTAGCTTAGTTGTTCTCAGTGTGAGGTGGTACATGCCTCTTCTAACCACACTTCATACTTCTTCACCTCAGGTCCAGGAAACTTTTTGTTGTCACAGTGACTAGGTCTCCACTGGTTTTTAATGGGGAAGACCAGGAAGCGAAGCTCCGCAGTGCACTGAACAGCCCTGTACATCTATTCTGCTACTTGTATTTTGAGCAGAAGGGGCTGTTCAGTGCATCTCAGAGCTTCACTTAGTCCTGCTCAAAATACCAGTAGCATCTGGATTGAAAAACTATCCTATTTGTGTGAAGGTTTCATTGAAGAGTCAACTAATATTTAAGTATCCATTTTATGCACAGTCCTAGGTGCATAGAAGCAGATATTGTCAGAAAATAATGTGGCTTGCTGGATGTCAAAATCTTTCAAAGATCATTTGACTAAAATTTTGGTCTTGATTAACCAAAACTGTAAATTTTGGATCCTGGTTTATTTTATTTAAGAACTGTAAAATCTTAAGAGAAATCTTAACAGTTTCAGTAGTAGTACCATCTCCTTTTATTTTTCCTCTGTTCTTCTTTCTTCTCTGTATTTTTTCCCAAGAGAGCTGTATTGTTTATGATAATGTTACTGTGATATTTTTTAAGTACATGTATTTTCTTTTCTAGGAGAATATCAACCAGTAAAGTGACAGTTCTGGGTTATGGTCTCTTAACCACAGATGCAGAGACTTTGATAGATGCACTGAATAATCAGAACTTCAAAGTAGTTATAGTGGATGAATCACACTACATGAAATCCAGAAATGCAACTCGCAGCAAGATTTTATTGCCAATAGTACAGAAAGCCAGACGAGCCATTCTTCTTACAGGAACACCAGCTTTAGGAAGGCCTGAAGAGGTATTACAGTCCTTATACTTTGAACTTAAAAGAAGAGAAGGGAGGTGGGGGAGGGGGGGATATTAGTCACCTGTTTTGCAATTTTTAATTTCAAATTAGATGCCTCAACTGCTAGAGGAGTACATTGGGAGTTTCTAGATAGTATGTATGTTTTATTATGGTTATTTTTATCTATTTACATTTAAACTTTAGCCAAGCTTGTAGGTATGTATAAAAAATAGCTTTTGCCTTTATGATAAGGCTTCCATATTTAGTACAACTTTCTAATATTCTTCACAATGTGTTCCTGAGGTTCTTCTGTGGTCTTAATCTTCATTTATCCTGTCTATTTTACATTATAAGCTTCTTAGGATTGGGATTGAATCTACCTTATTTCTTTTATACCACATTGCAGAACTTCTCTCTGTTCTTCTTTCACTTAAAGATTCACATTTGGGAAAGTAAAGAGAAACTAAAGCTTATGTGCAGGCCTGATAAGGTATCTGGTTAGAATGAAAGAATAAGGCAGACATTGGATACCCCATTTAGCTTTTGCTATTCTAAGAGGTGAGTAGTACATGGAGTGGTTAAAGGGTTAGGAAGAAGACATGATGGAAGAAACATAGGTAAGTTTTAGTGTTCCTTAAGGAAGCCCTGCTTACTAACGAACACTAAATCATAGAAAAAACATGGGTTGTCTTGTAGGGTTGCTGGGAGAATTAAAGGTAGTACTGCTTTGAAAGTACCTCACCATGTGCCTTGTAACACTCAACATATGGTACCCAATATTATATTAATTTTTGAGCCAAGCCTGGGTGACAGCTATTAATTATCATTACCTGTCTAACAGTATTACCTAAGCTCTGCTTTTCAATTCTATCCTGGAAATCTTATGAGATACATATAATAGTATATAGACAGTGATGATAAAATGCTTAATTTTACCTTTTACAATTTTTACTCTTGGATACCAACTGACAATGGGGGAGAGTAGCCCCAAGTAATTTACATATGTCCCAAAATTATGTCATTGAATGATAGAGGTGATTATATTCTTTTTGGGGGATGGGGGACAGAGTTTCGCTCTTGTTGCCCACGCTGGAGTGCAGTGGCACAATCTCAGCTCACCTCAACTTCTGCCTCCCAGGTTCAAGCGATTCTCCTGCCTCAGCCTCCCCAGTTAGCTGGGATTACAGCCGTGTGCCACCATGACCGGCTAATTTTGTATTTTTAGTAGAGACGGGGTTTCTCCATGTTGGTTAGGCTGGACTCAAACTCCCAGCCTCAGGTGATCCACCTGCCTCGGCCTCCCAAAGTGCTGAGATTTCAGGCGTCAGCCACCATCCCCAGCCTTGATTATATCCTTTAAAAAGACATCATGAAATGTATTCTTCAAGAGAGTATGCTGGACGCAGTAGCTCACACCTGTAATCCCAGCACTTTGGGAAGCCGAGGTGAGCAGATCACTTGAGGCCAGGAGTTCAAGACCAGCCTGGCCAACATGGTGAAACCCCATCTCTACTAAAAATACAAAAATTAGCCGGGCATGGTGGCCAGGTCCTGTAGTTCCAACTACTTGGGAGGCTGAGGCAGGAGAATCACTGGAACCCGGGAGGCAGAGGTTGCAGTGAGCCAAGATCTCGCTGTTGCACTAGCCATTGCACTCCAGCCTGGGCGACAGAGTGAGACTCTGTGAAAGAAAGCAAGAAAGCAGGAGGGAGGGAGGGAAGAAAGAAGGAAGGGAGGAAAGCAAAAGATACATTTCGAATGATAATAATACAATGAATACTCATCTGCTTATTATCAAGCATAAGAATTAGAACGTTAACAATACAACAGTGGCTCTTACATCCCACTCTTACCACGTTAGTACTTTTCACCCCTCACCTATGGTAGCCACTATTCATTGCAAGGGTAAATCCCAATTTTGTGGGTCCTGATGATTGTACAATTTGTGTTTGAGATTTTTAAATTTTATTTATTTATTTATATAATGCAGCCCTAGCTGTTGCAATGTTTGGGAATTTTTTAAGAAAAAGAATATAAAATTACAAATTCTAAGTTAGGAGTTTTGAAATAAGGAAATGTGAGTTCTCTAATTTTGTTTTCTTTCTTTTTCTTTTTTTTTTCTTTTTTAGAGTCAGAGTCTCCTTCTCTTGCCCAGGCTGGAGTGCAGTGGCACAATCTCAGCCCACTGCAACCTCCAACTGCCTGGTGCAAGCAATTTTCCTGCTTCAGCCTGCCTAGTAGCTGGGATTACAAGCGTGTGCCACCATGCCCAGCTAATTGTTGTATTTTTGGTAGAGACGGGGTTTACCGTGTTGGCCAGGCTCATCTTGAACTCCTGACCTCAGGTGATCCGCCCACCTTGGCCTCCCAAAGTGCTGGGATTGCAGACATGAGCCACTGCACTTGGCCTTGTTTTTCTTTCTTTTTTTTTTAATTAATTAATTTGTTTATTTATTTGTTTTTATTGTACTTTAGCTTCTGGGGTACATGTGCAGATCATGCAGGATTGCTGCATAGGTACATACATGGCAATGTGGTTTGCTGCCTCCGTCCCCCCATCACCTATATCTGGCATTTCGCCCCATATTATCTTTCCCCAACCTACCCACCCCCAACAGACCCCAGTGTGTGATGTTCTCCTCCCTGTGCTCATGTGTTCTCATTGTTCAACACCTGCTTCTGAGCGAGAACATGCAGTATTTAGTTTTCTGTTCTTGTGTCAATTTGCTGAGAATAATGGTTTCCAGATTCATCCATGTCCCTGCAAAGGACAAGAACTCATTGTTTTTTTATGACTGCATAGTATTCCATGGTGTATATGTGCCACATTTTCTTTGTCCAATCTCTCATTGATGGGCATTTGGGTTGGTTCCAAGTCTTTGCTATGGTAAACAGTGCCACAATGAACATACATGTGCATGTGTCTTTATAATAGAATGATTTATAGTCCTTTGGGTATATACCCAGTAATCAGATTGCTGGGTCAAATGGAATTTCTATTTCTAAATCCTTGAGGAATCGCCACACTGTCTTCCACAATGGTTGAACTAATTTACACTCCCACCAACAATGTAAAAGTGTTCCTTTTTCTCCACATCCTCTCCAGCATCTGTTGTCTCCTGATTTTTTAATGGTCATCATTCTAACTGGAGTGAGATGGTATCTCAATGTGGTTTTGGTTTTTCTTTTTCAAGATTAGTTTGGATAATTATGAGTCCCTTCAATTTCTAAATGAATTTTTTGATCAGCTTGTTAATTTTTGCAAAGAATCAAGCTCAAATTTTTGTATGTATTGTGTTGAATCAATAGATTGCTTTGGGGAGTATTGCCATCTTAACAATATTAAGTCTTCTAATCCATGAACATGAGATATCTTTCTATTTTTTTAGGTCTTTAATTTTTTTCCAGTGATACTTGATAGTTTTCACAGTATAAGTATTATGCTTTTTTTATTAAATTCATTCCTCAGTATTTTGTTTATTTTTTGATGCTTTTGTAATTGGAAGTTTCTTAATTTCATTTTACATTGTTTATTGCTAACTATAGAAATACAGTTGATTTTTGTGCCTTTTTTATGTATCTTGCAAATTTGCTGAACACATTATTAGCTTTAATACTATTTTGGTGAATTCCTTAGGATGTTCCGTATACAAGATCATGTCACCTGCAGATAGAAACAGTTTTACTTCTTCCTTTTTACTCTTGATGACCTTTATTTTGGTTTTTTGTTTGTTTGTGTTTTGAGATGGAGTCTCGCTCTGTCGCCCAGGCTGGAGTACAATGGCAAGATCTCGGCTTACTGCAACCTCTGCCTCCCTGGTTCAAACGATTCTCCTGCCTCAGCCTTCCAGTAGCTGGGATTACAGATGCACACCACCATGCCCAGCTAATTTTTGTACTTTTAGTAGAGATGAGGTTCCACCATATTGGCCAAGCTAGTCTCTAACTCTTGACCTCGTGATCTGCCCACCTCGGCCTCCCAAAGTGTTGGGATTACAGGTGTGAGCCACCACTCCTGGCCTTATTTTGTTTTCTTACCTATTTGCCCTAGAACCCTAGTGCCATGTTGAATTGGAATGGTAAGAATGGGCATCCTTTTTTTGTTCTTCTTCTTAATGGGAAAGCATTCAGCCTTTCACCTTTAAGTATAATGCTACTTGTGGGGTTTTCTTAGACTTTCTTTATCAGATTGAGGAAGTTCCTTTCTATTTTTGGTTTATTGATTGCTTAATCATGAAGAGATGTGGAATTTCATCACATGCTTTTTCTGCATCTGTGGGGATATTCATGTGTTTTTTGTCCTTTATTCTGTTGATACAGTATATTACATTAATTGATTTTGAAATGTTAAAATAACCTCTGCAGTAAGTCTCACTTGGTCATGGTATATGATCTTTTATACATGTTGCTTGCTGGATTTAGTTTGCGAATTAATATTATGTTGATGATTATTATTTCTATATTCATAAGAGATATTGGCCTGTAGTTTTCTTTTTTTTTTTTTTAAGATGGGATTTCACCATGATGGCCAGGCTGGTCTTGAACTCCTGACTTCAGGTGATCCACCTGCCTCGGCCTCCCAAAGTGCTAGGATTACAGGCGTGAGCCACCGCGCCTGGCCTGGCCTGTAGTTTTCTTTTCTCATGATGTATTTGTCTGGTTTGGGTATCAAGTTAAGACTGGCCTCATATAATGACTTGGAAAGTGTTCCTTTCCATTTTTTGGAAGAGTCTCTGAAACATTAATGTGACTTTAAAAAAAAAAAGTTTGCTAGGATTCAGTGGTGAAGCTATGTTGGCCTGGGCTTTTCTTTGTGGGTAGTTTTTTGATTACAGTAGTCTCCCCTTATCCACAGTTTCACTTTCTGTGGTTTCAGTTACCCCGGTCAACTATAGTCTAAAAATAGCTAAGTATAGTATGATGAGATATTTTGAGAGAGAGAGAGCACATTCACATGACTTTTGTTACAATATATTTTTATGATAGTTGTATTTTATTATCCATTGTTATTAATATCTTTCTGTGCCTAATTTGTAAATTAAATTAAACTTTATAATAGGTATGTATGTACAATATAAGAAAAAATATAGTATATATAGGGGTGGGTACTATCTGTGGTTTCAGGCACCCACTGGGGGTCTTTGGTACATGTCCCCTGTGGATAAGGGGGTACTACTCTACTAATTCAGTCTCTTCACTGAGTACATATCTATTCAAATTGTTTTTTTTTTTTCTTGAGTCAGTTTTAGTACTTTGTGTCTTTCTAGGAATATGATCATTTCATCTAAGTTATCTAATTTATTGGCAAACAGCTGTTCATAGTATTCCCTTATTATTCTTTGTGTTTCTGTGAAGTGGTTGTATTGTCCCCTCTTTCATTCCTGATTTTAGTAATTTGAGTCTTGAGTCTTCTCTCCTGTTTTCTTGGTTAGTCTTGCTAAAGTTTTATCAATAATGTTGGTTTTTTCTAAGAACCAGTTTTTGGTTTCATTGATTGACTCTATTGTTTTTGTTTTCTATTTCATTTATTTCCACTCTAATCTTTCTTTTTTTGAGATGGAGTCTTGCTCTGTCACCCAGGCTGGAGTGCACTGTTGTAATCTTGGCTCATAGTAATCTCCATCTCCCAGGTTCAGGCAGTTCTCCTGCCACAGCCTCCCCAGTAGCTGGGATTACAGGCATGTGCCACCATGCTCATCACATTTTTGTATTTTTAGTAGAGACAGGATTTCACCATGTTGGCCAGGCTGGTCTGGAACTCCTGGCCTCAAGTGATGCGCCCATCTTGGCCTCCCAAAGTGGTGGGATTACCGGTTTGAGCCACTGCTCCTGACCTATTACCACTCTAATCTTTATTGTGATCTTCTATTTTCTGTGGGTTGTTTGCTCTTCCTTTTTCAGTGTGTTATGGTGGAAAATTAGGTTATTGATTTGAGTTCTTGTTTAACATAGGAATATGCACCTAATTTCCTTCTAAGCACTATTTTTGCTGCAACTCGTGTTTTGATGTGTTGTGTTCTCAATTTTCCTTATCTCAAAGTGTTTTCTAATTTCCTTTGTGATTTCTTCTTTGGCCCATTGGTTATTTCTGAATATGTTGTCATATTAAATGGATATAAAACAGTGAAGTCACTTTAGAAAAATGTAAGTTACTTCAAACGTTACTGTATGACCCAACAATTTCATTTTTAGGTATATACCCAAGAGAACTAAAAACAAATTCTCACCAAAAATTATATACTCATGTTCAGGGTTACATAGTAGCATTATTCATGATATTTCAAAAAGTGGAAACAAGTAAAATGTTCATCATTTGGTGAATATAAACAAATATGATATAGCCATACAATGGAATATTATTTGGCCATAAAGAGGAATGAAATACTCTACATGCTACAACGTGAATTAACTTTAAAAGCACTATGCTTGGTGAAATAATCCAGATACAAAAGGCTTCATAGTGTATGAGTCTATTTATGTGAAATGCCCAGAATAGACAAATTCATAGAGACAGAAAGTGGATTAGTAGTTAGCCAGGATAGGAAGAAAGGAGAACTAGGTAGTGACTACTAATGGGTATGGAGCTTTTTTGGGGAGTGATAAAAATATTACAGAATTAGATAGTAATGAATGGTGCACAGCTATGTGAATCTGGGTATGGAGCTTTTTTGGAGGGGGTGATTAAAATATTACAGAATTAGATAGTGATGTTTGGTGCACAACTACATGAATCTATTGAAAGCCACTGAATTCTGTTTTTTAAAAGTTTGAATGGTATATGAATTCTATATCACAATAAAACTGTTGGTTTTTAAAAATATATTAAAATAACAATGAGACAGTACTGTGTGCAGCCTATCAAAGTTGTAAAAATGAGAAGATTTCATGATACTATTGATGGTAGTATAAATTGGGACAGTGTTCTTACTGGGCAACATGGTAACGTTATCAAACTTTTAAAAAGCATATACCTTAAAAATCAACTATTCCATTTCTAAATATATATCCTACATCACCTCTAATAGAAATATAAATAGATGGATAGATGATTAATAGATACAGATATAAATATATATACTACACCCATATATTCACATATATATACACAGTTATATGAAGTTATTAATATTAGTAACTGCCTAAAAGCTAGAAATAGCCTATATGTCCAATATCAGGAGTCTGTTTAAATATTTTACAGTACATCTACATAGTAATGGGTAGCTATTTAGTTTTTAAATAGTGCATTCTTATTATATTGCTTGTATAGATGTTTAAAACTAAATAAAAATAAATATATCTGTACTTTAAAAGTGTCTGAGACGTGTTATGGGACAAAATTGTGTGACAATATGTATTCTGCAGTTTGCTTTCTTCATCTAGTACATATGTGTATAAAAGCATAAATGTGTCCTTGTTATCAGCATAGAAAAATGGATAAATGGGCCGGGCATGGTGGCTCACGCCTGTAATTCCAGCCCTTTGGGAGGCCAAGGTGGGCACATCACGAGTTCAGGAGTTTGAGACCAGCCCGACCAACATAGTGAAATCCTGTCTCTACTAAAAATACAAAAATTAGCCAGGCATGGTGGCGCATGCCTGTAGTCCCAGCTACTTGGGAGGCTGAGGCAGGAGAATCACTTGAACCTGGGAGGTGGAGGTTGCAGTGAGCCGAGATCACGCCATTGCATTCCATTCCAGTGTGGCATCAGAGCGAGACTCCATCTCAAAAAAAAAAAAAACAAAACAAAAAAGGAAAAGAAAAAAGAAAAATATGTAAATGTATATTTATAAAACAGACAATGGTTATCCCTGATGAATAGAAGGGAGGGGACTTGAGGAATAAAGAGTTGGATTTTCTTTTATACTTCCTAACATTTTATTAAATGGTTTTATTATTGTAATAATAATTTACTTGAAAATATTACAACATATTAAAAACACTTCTATTATTATAGCTTTTCATGCAGATTGAAGCTCTCTTTCCACAAAAATTTGGAAGATGGACCGACTATGCAAAAAGATATTGTAATGCACACATCAGGTAAGACAAACTGTTTTCCATAAACTTTTTCCTTACATATTAACTGTGAACATTGCTTTATTAGTCATTCTTTATCCCAGTGTTTTACAAATTAGTGGTAGCTATGAAATAATTGGTGGATTATTATACATATAGGTGGATGACCTATATGTAAAATAAATAAAAGTAATAGATAATGGCAAAGTTTGCCTTTATTCGTAGTTTTTACTTTCTTTCTACTTTTTATTGTTGAAATTATTTATTTATATTGGCTAGATTTACATGTCCATTATACAAAAGTAAAAAGTAAAGTGTTTCTTCGACTCTTGTCTCTCAGCAAACCATTTCCTTCCCATGTAACCAGTGTTGGCACTTTCTTTTGCATCCTTCTGAAAATACCCTTTGGGTGAAAAAGGATGTGTGATTATATGTATATAATATTTCATTTTATTTCAACATGTATAGTACAATTTGTGCATTATTCTGAAGTTCGCTTTCTTCGTCTAGTATATGTTATAGATCTTTCTGTATCAGTTAAGAGCTTTGATATTCATTTTATTTTATTTTCTCTTGTTTTTTTGAGACAGAGTCTTGCTCTGTTGCTCAGGCTCAATGGAGTGCAGTGGCTCAATCTTGGCTCACTGCAACCTCTGCCTCCTGTGTTCAAGCAATTTCCCTGCCTCAGCCTCCTGAGTAGCTGGGATTACAGGCATGTACCACCATACCAGGCTAATTTTTATTACTTTTACTGAAGACGGGATTTCACCATGTTGGCCAGGCTGGTCTCGAACTCCAGACCTCAGGTGATCTGCCCGCCTCGGCCTCCCAAAGTGCTGGGATTACAGGCATGAGCCACCACACCCAGTCTGATACTCATTTTAAATGCTGCATGTATTCTACTGTTTAGAATTTATGCAATCCACTCTTAGTGGACATTTCTAGTATATAGCTATGCATGCAATGCAGCAATGAGTATCCTTGCACGTGTAGAGAAGTAGTATTTTATAGTTTTGAAGAGCATGAAAATTTAGAACTAGACTACCTGTGATTTATTTTCACACCTACCACTCACCAAATGCTTCATTTTAGAAAACTAGCTATCTCCCCATACCTCAGTTTCTTCAGCTCAAAAAAATGGCAAATTATAATGCCTGCCTTAGAGAGTTGTTATGAGATATATATTAACTAATATTTATAAAGTGCTTGAACAGTGACCATACATAGGGAGTACTCAATAATTGTTAGCTATTTTAGTATTTCATGCCATATGCATATGGGAAGAAAATCTTAGATAAAGTTACAGAAGTGACATTGCTAATTTAAAGGGCATGTGCATTTTTAATATTATTAGATTTTTCCAAATCATGCTCCACAGAAAGTATAGCTTTTTATATTCCCACCAGCCGTGTGTCAGATTCTTTTTCTATACCTTTCCAACATAGTGAAATATAAATTATTTTATTCTTGCCAATGTGAACTGATAGTAGCTTTAATTCACATTTGCCCATTATGTAATTAAATGCATTTGAACATCTTTTTCACACTTAGGCGTTATTGGTACTTTTTTTCTGTCAGTTGTCTGTATGTGCTGTTTGCCCTTCTGTCTGCTAAATGTATTGGCTTTTTTCTTGGTATATTGAAAATCTTTATATATTACAAAAATAATCTCTTTGTATGTGATGTGAGTCTCTCATTTTTTTTTCCCAATGCATTCTTTTTTATAATTCCTTTAAATAAAACCACACGGTCAGGGTTTTCTGATGCTTTTTAAAGGGCTCCAGAGTACAAAGAGAGAAAGACTTATTCTAAATTGTTTCTATGAAGTCAGTCTAACACTGATACCGAAATCAGACAAGGTAGCACAAAAAATGAAAACAAGAAACTATAAATGCAGAAATCCTCAATATTAATAGATTAATGGAATCTAGAAGCTCATTAAAATCCTAATGTATTGATTATATACAAATGGCATTCACATTAGGAATTCAAGGAACGTTTAATATTAAGAAATATATCAATGTAATTTGCCATATTAATAATGATAAAGAGAAACTTCATCATCTCTATATGTGCTGGGAAGTCCTTAGGTAAAATATAGCATTTACCATCCCACCCCCAACTTTTTTTTTTGAGATGGAGTCTCACTGTTGCTCAGGCTGCAGTGCAGTGGCACAATCACGGCTCACTGCAACCTCTGCCTCCTGGGCTCAAGCAGCTCTCCTGCCTCAGCCTCTGAGTAGCTGGTACTACAGGCATGTGCCACCATGCCCTGCTAATTTGTGTGTGTGTGTGTGCGTGTGTGTGTGTGTATGTTTAGTATAGACAGGGTTTCACCATGTTGGCCAGGCTGGTCTCAAACTTCTGACTTCAGATGATCCACCTACCTCGGCTGCCCAAAGTGCTAGGATTACAGCCATGAGCCACCACGCCTGGCGAACATTTACCCTTGAATACAGTTTTTAATAAATTTAGGGTACATATGTGTATGTGTGGTTTTACATATGTATGTTTATATATGTTTATGTGTGTCTTTCAATTCCAAAACAATTACCATAGCTTACCTTTACTCTGGAGAACTGATCAATTCAATTACTCAAAAGAAAAATAAGAGGATATGAGGCCAATTTTGTCAGGAAAAAAATCTTTTTAATTAAAAAAAAGAAAAAAAAAAGGACAGGCACAGTGACTCACACCTGTAATCCCAGCACTTTGTGAGGCTGAGATAGGAGGGTCACTTGAGCCTAGGAGTTTGATACCAGCCTGGTAAACATAGTGAGACCCCATCTCTATTAAAAGTGGTAAAAGTTTTCAAGAAAAACAAAATTATCATTTTCTACAGCTGATGTTATTTATTTGGAAGACGGAGAATCAGCTGAAAAGTGTTTAAAACAAAATAGAATAGATTAAAATAGCCTAGCACAAAGTTAATATTAAAAAGTCAGTTGTCTTTCTCTACATAGATAGTAAATAGTTCTAAAATACAATGAAAATAAAAGATAGTAGAAAACTCAAGAATATTAGTAAAGAATATTTAAAAAGATAAATAAAAAGACATACTCCTATTTGATGAAGAGACTTGGTATTATAAAGATTTTACTTTTTTCTGAATTTATTCATAGATATAGTATATTCAATAAAAGATGATTTTTCTTATAGATCCAGAAAATTGATTCTAAATATTATTTGAAAAAATAAATAAGTAACAATTGTCAAAGTTATGAAAAACTAGAGTATTAAAAAAAGGGGGCTGGGCACGGTGGCTCATGCCTGTAATCCTAGCAATTTGGGAGGCCAAGGTAGGTGGATCACCTGAGGTCAGGAGTTTGAGACCAGCCTTGCCAACATGGTAAAACCCCGTCTCTACTAAAAATACAAAAATTAGCTGGGCGTGGTGTCAGGCACCTGTAATCCCAGCTACTTGGGAGGCTGAGGCGGGAGAATTACTTGAACCCAGGAGGTGGAGGTTACAGTGAGCTGAAATTGCGCCATTGCACTCTAGCCTGGGCAACAAGAGCAAGACTCTGTCTTTAAAAACAAGGTGCGGGGGAGGTAAGGATTTCTTTCCCCTCTTTTTACACAAAAATTAATTTCAGATGAATAAAATATTTAAAGATTATTAAATAAAACCCAAGTAAAACATAGAGGAATTCTTTTATAACTTTGTTGTAGGGAAGTCATAAAAAGGAATATATCTGATTACATAAGAATTTGAAAAGTGTCATCCTTCTGGAAAATATATCTAAAGTAAAAAGAAATTTCTAATTAAGGAAAAATTATTTATGTGTTGCAAATTAAAGAGAAGGCTAATTTCAGTGACTGAGAAAAATGTGCAAAAAATGTTAACAAGTAATTGATAATAAAGGAAAAACAAATAGGTTTTAACTATATAAATTTAATTGATAAGAGAAATTCAAATGGAAACTACAGTAAGACAGATTTTTACTTAATATAAAAATTATAACATTTAACAGAACAGTATACTGATGAGTATATAAAGAAACAGGAACTGTCTTACATTGCTGAAAGAAATGTAATGGCTATACCATCTACTTTGGGGTTTTTTTTGAGTCAGTGTGTTGCTTTGTTACCCAGGTTGGAGTGCAGTGGAACGATCATGGCTCACTGCAGCCTCAGCCGCCTTGGCTCAAGTGATTCTCCCACCTTAGTCTCTCTAGTAGCTGTTACAATGGGCATGCACCACTGTGTCTGGCTAATTTTTTGTTCTTGTTTTTTTTAAAAACAGTGTCTTGCTCTGTCACTCAGGCTGGAGTGCAGTGGAGCAATCTCAGCTCACTGCAACGTCTGCCTCCCAGGTTCAAGAGATTCTCCTGCCTCAGCCTCCCAAGTAGCTGGGATTATAGGTGTGTGTCACCATGCCTGGCTAATTTTTGTATTTTTAGTAGAGACGAGTTTCACCATATTGGGAAGCTGGTCTCAAAACTCCTGACCTCAGGTGATCCGCCTGCCTTGGCCTCCCAAAGTGTTGGGATTACAGGCATGAGCCACCACACCTGACAATTTTTAAAAATTTTTTGTAAAGATAGGGTCTCACTATGTTGCCTAGGCTTATCTGGAACTCTGGGCTCAGGCAATCCTCCACCTCAGCCTCCTTAAGTTCTGGGATTACAGGCATGAGCCACCATGCCTGGCCTATACCATCTATTGAAAGAAATTTCACTACACCTACCAAACATTTAAAAGCCCGTACACTTAACTTAGCAATTAAAATTTAAGTTTATCCTGCACTTGTTCGTATATACTATTTTATGTAATTGTTCATGTACATTTTTATCATGTGTGTTATTCACATATTTATCAGATACACACATATGCACATGTATGCAAAATTTAAATTGCATGTTTAGTAAATAACACATGATTGGATAACAACCGGCTATAGGAAACTTACTGTAAATTATTGTACATCCATACAATGTAATACTGTGTAATCTTGATGCAGCTTATTTCAAGATATAAAGTTGAAAGAAAAGGAAATTGCAGAAAATTGTGTTATCTTTTGTATTTTTAAAAAATGTGTCTGTAATAAACACACATACACACACACAGATTTTCCCTGGATGTCTTGAAATTGTCAACATGGTAGCCTCTGATGGCCCTGAGCCAACTGACAGTCTCTGAGACTTCTCTGTGGAAGCCACTGTGCACTGTGGAGTCCACTTTCCATGCTGTTAGTTCAACTGTTCAGCATAGTGTGATTACCCAGCTGGCTGGAGATTTATAACAAGAGACCACTTTGCAGTGGCATATGATCATTTTGATAGGGAAATTGACCTACATTGTGTTCTGCATTGGAGTGAGTTACTAGCTACAAGCTCTTTGAGGGTGGAACACTTGTTTTTTCTGGTGTTCTATTCCCAATGGCTAACACAGCACCTGGCACGTGATATCCAGTGTTTATTGAATCATTGAATATTAGATCTGGGTTTTTTTGTATGCTAGATCCATGTAACTTCTTGAAATGAATAACATCATTCATCTGCTAAATCCACAGATGTTGTCAAATTAATGGGGTTACTCAGATATAACTCCATATTGCTCTGAAATTGACACAGTATTAAAAAATAAGCAGCACAATCATCTTGGAGAAGGACTTCTTATACTTTAGATTTGGAGCTTCTGGAATAAAAGGGCCAAACTAAGTGATCTGGATAATCTTTCCCAGCTCAAAGTTTGGTTTCTTCATATTGACTTTAAAAATCATGAACAAAACCAGGATTCTTCTTATAATAAATGAAATACTAATAGGAGTTCTTATATAACTGAAACTGTTACATTCATTTTACTACTTCTGTATAAAAGAAAAAATAGAAGAACTAGTATCATTTGGCTACTTTCTATTAAGAATTTTAAGTTAATATACTTTTGTGACATGGGCTGAGAGAGTTCTGTGACACAAAGTTCTTAGTTGTTTTTCTGGTAACTGGGACTATAATAATTTGCTAACATCAGTTTTGATTAAACTATAAATTGATTTAGATGCTAGTTTAACCAAAGTAATAACTCTTTAGTCTTTACTAAGTGATTTTTTTTTAACAGTACATGGAAATTATTGTAATGATTTTGCTACAGTACCATGGATTAATATCCCTTCCCTCCACTAGGAAATCAGCACTAGCAAATGTGGTAAACACTGTTAGTTGCCTACCCCGTCTTTGTTCCAAACAGATTCCTGATTTACTTTAGGTATATATACATACCAACAGGACTCTGGGGAAGTTGACTTTGTATCCCATATCACAGGTAGATTCCGGTCATTCTAAGCCAGTTAGCACATGGTATTCTTCAGACAACTGTTATTGGTCTGGGGTTGGTCATGTGCCAAGCATGCTGAAGAAAAGGGCTTTATTTCAAGGATGGAGGACAAGATAAGCATCTTAAGCTGAATATGAACAAAGAAGCATGTTGTACTGCCTGCTGCTGGTAGCTGTCTTCTGACCATATTGGGTATTGGGTTTAGATGAGCAAGCTTTTTAATGGCACAGTGAAGAGGTGCAAGGAATCCAGGAGTTGACCAGCCCAGGAGCCTTTCTTTTATTCATGTTGTAAAACATTTCTTTTTTTATTAAGCAATCTTAATTCAGAGTTTCAGTTCCTTATAGCCAAAAATCATGGTTCCTGGTATGTCATTCCTAAATATTCACTTCGTTCCTATTATAGGTCTGTTTGGCATGATGCTAGGTTTTGTTGGGAAACCCTTAATCATAATTCTTGCAGACTGTAAATGCCAAAAGTTTACCCACATAAGACAAATATACTTACACCGTATTTATCTTTTGGAGATTGGAAAAACTTAACTGATCAACAAGCGTTTCTTTTTTGTTTCCTGACTAAGACCTGTCATATGACAAAGAAGCATATACCTGTCTCTTTCTTAATTAATGCTGACACAGTTTCACAAAAAAAATTCATCTTCTTGAAATGCTTTTTGATTGTGGAAGACATATTCTGTTTTCTGGAGAAAGCCAATTCAAGGTTAAGATCATGCTTCTCAAAAGGCGTATTCTTTCAGGTTCCATTTCAGAAGTTTTATGTTATTCCTTTACTTCTTTACCTTGAAAGCACTATGGTGCCATAGACTCCAGTTCAGCTCAAGTCACTTCCTGGCATTTTAAGTTAGTCTGTGGAATGCTATATATTTTTCCATAATGTTTTGATTCTGTGAAGGTGTCATTTTCACACTATAATTTTGCAGAATGCAAATTTTGGTTAGTTATTCAGTTCTAGACCCATATTTTATATTTGAAATGTCATGACTGTATTCAAAGTAAGTTAAATGAAGCTTCAGCAAAAGTGTAACTTTGCTTTTATAAAGTATTTTAAATACCTAAGTAATGACAAACAGAAACATATTAATATAAATGTAGTTTAGAGATGGGAAGTCAGGGTATAGGTAACCAACTACCTGGTTTGACTTGACAGATAGCAGAAGTATTACTCAACCAGAAAATCTCTTATCTAAAATGCCTTACATCATTCACTTTACAGGGTTATATTTAGAGGAACTATAAATGCAAATATGATTTGGAGAAGGTAACGTATTCAGTTGTCAACCATTAGCACATTGAATGATCAATTGTTAAAGCTAAAATATTTTGGAGATTACCCAGTTCCCCTCTGTCATTTTATAAGCACTTGGGGAGTTTAAATGGCTTACTCTATCTCACTTTCTTTTATAGTTTTTTTTTTTTTTCTGGAAGTAATAAAGACTTAGGGAATGGCAACTTTAATAAATATTCTTTTACATAGAAAACAAGGAAATATAGATAACCCAGCCAAGCATCCTGTTATCAGCAGCTGTCTTCAAAAAATATGCTGTGGGAAGACATATTGGTTTTCCCGAATATTATGTCTTTGTTTTTTTTGTTTTGTTTTGTTTTGTTTGAGGCAGAGTCTTGCTCTGTTGCCTGGGCTGGAGTGTAGTGTTGCAATCTCTGCCCACTGCACCCTCCACTTCCCAGGTTCAAGCGATTCTCCTGTCTCAGCCTCTTGAGTAGCTGGGACTCCAGGCATGTGCCACCACACCTGGCAGATTTTTGTATTTTTAGTGGAGATAGGGTTTCCCCTTGTTGGCCAAGCTGGTCTCGAACTCCGGATCTCAAGCCATCCGCCCACCTCGGCCTCCCAAAATGCTAGGATTACAGGCATGAGCCACAGCGCCCGGCATCTCCCAATGGTATGTTAATGTTATGTTTGAATTTCTATTGAGATATTCTAGACACTATTCTGTCACACAATTCATCAATTTTTTAAACGTTATTTGTCATTGGTATTGTGTACCAGTTCCATCTCTAAGGAGAATTCGTTATCTAAATTTTTATGAGAGGAAAAATACTGGATGATAATACAAATTAAAGGTGTGTATAGCCATACCCAAAGATTGTTAATTAATGGGTCATTGTCATCTTCAAGAAATGTCTCGGCTGGGCATGGTGGCTCACGCCTGTAATCCAAGCACTTTGGAGGCCAAGGCGGGCAGATTACCTGAGGTCGGGAGTTCAAGACCAGCCTGACCAACATGGTGAAACCCCGTCTTTAAAAAAAGAAATAAAGAAAGAAGGGAGGAAGGAAGGAAGGGAGGGAGGGAGGGAGGAAGGAAGGAAGGAAAAAGAAGGAAAGAAAAAGAAAGAAAAAGAAAGAAAGAAGGAAGGAAGAAAGAAATGTCTCGAGGGAGAGCACCAGGATAAATAGCTAATGCACGTGGGGCTTAATACCTAGGTGATGGGTTGATAAGTGCAGCAAACCATATGGCAGACGTTTACCTGTGTAACAAACCCGCACATCCTGCACATGTATCCTGGAACTTAAATTTTTTTAAAGAAAGGAAATGTCTCTTACAGAATTGCACTGTCTTAGCACTGTTGCGTCTAATGTTCTCACCCATGGCTAAATAGAGGTCGTGTCTATTCCATTTGCAAATGATTCACATCTGAGAGAAATACTTAATATAGTAGATGGCAGAGATATGTTTGAAAAATAATTAGATAAATATTAATAGAATATGTATTCTGCATTGAGACCTAGAAAGTCAGCTTTGTATGGAAGAGACTTGAGAAACCCTCACCTATTATCAACAGTTCAGTTCTAAAAGATTTGTGGTTTTTGAATAACCCTAGGCTAAATTGGAGTAAGGGATGGTTTTACTCCATTCATTGATTAGACTACATCTAGAGTACAGTTTAATTTTGAATTTATTCATTCATTCTGAAAGTATTTTAGGATGCCTCTTACATGCTAAGCCATGTAGTAGCCATCAGATATGCATTAGGGGACAAGACCCACATAGTCCAGCCTTCACTGAGTTTTCAAGTCAAATACTAATGTAGTTGAATAGTCCAGAACTAAAAGAAGAGTTTCAAGACAGTGATTGAGTTAGGTAGGGATAATATACAGAGTCTTGTTCTTCATCAAAATGGCAATAAGAAGGCATTGCAGGGTTTTTGGGGTTTTGGTTGTCAGTATTGTAGCTTTTTTAATTGCAGTAAAATATGTATAACAAAATTTACCATTTAAACATTAGATTCTAATGTATTTCAGCATATTCTGTTGTTGTCCAGTCATTACCACTTTTCATCATCAGAACTTTTTCATCATTCCAAATTGAAATTCTGTACCCATTAAATAATTATCCCCATTTCCCCCTTCCCCAGTCCCTATACTGTGACACTTAAAGCATGAAACATACATGATTAGATTTACAAATTTGATTTATTATCTAAGATATTTCGCATGGTTGAAAATTCTGAACCTATAGAAGAGCATATACATTGAAAAATCCCTTTTACCTAAGTTCTTTGCCCATTGGCAACAGTATGTAGTTTTTACTCTTTCCTCAGAAACTGTGTGCATATTCAAGCAAATTCATATGTTTTAAAAAGATTGTAATATAAGCATAAACATTGTTTTGTACTTTGCCCTTTTGTCTTTTTTTTCACATACATAAATAACTTCCTCCTTTTATGGTTGCGTGGCATTATATAATTGGAAATATACTGTACTTATGGGGATGGCAGGAAGTTGAGAGTTTGCATTGTACAGTTTATATTTTCTCTGTGGAATGGGAAGGAGGACAATCATATGTTCAGAGAAATGGAAAAGTAGAGGGTTAAAGGTTTCATGAAAGTTGCTATGGTTAGAAATTTTTCCACATGAGAATGAGATAATGTAATTAGTGTGGTAGCATTGTTAACAGCTCTGAGTAACCATTTGAGATTGGCAACTCCAAATTTGTAATGGAACCAGTTTTCTCTAAGGTACAATTTCTCCGGTCACACTTGGTAGCCTGGATACAGGCCTGGAAAAGGCTTCAGGCCTTTTTGGATCCTGAAGTTGGATCCATTCAAGATTGGATTTTTTCACCAGCTTATGATGCATGGACTGTGGGACAAGGGAACTTAAACTGTATTAATAAGAACAAAGCTAATGTATAAACTCAGAAATCAGAAGGGCTGAGGAACTATTTGAAGACAGGGAAAATATAATGGATTTGGAAATTAGAGGAGTCAGTTGACTGAAATGTATTGATGAGATAGTAAAGACCTAGTGAGTATAAATGAACAAGCACCCCTGAAGGATGGGGAAGGTAAAGAGTGGAATGTCTGAATTTACCAGGTAGAACTGTTTTTTTAGGACCTGGTTGTAACAACGGGAATAGTTGGAGTAGATTTAGAACGTCATTTTAGACAATGAGTGTGAGGAACTAAGAGGGAACTAAAAGCCGTATTTTAAGAAGCTTTTCAACAATTGAAAACATATCTCAGTAAGGGTGACCAGAATGAGAGGAATCTCGTATCCAGCTCTACAAATGTCTAATGTTATTGATTGCCTACTATATTTAAGACATTATTTCAGAGCTGCCGGCAATACGAAGATGAATAAGACATAGTACTTGATCTTATGAAGCCTATAGGAATTTGAAAAAGAGAAGCCCTAAGGGGAACAGGTTTTTAAATATTTAAAGATCTGTCATGTTTTAAAAGAATTAGATTTCTGTCTTTGTGGCCTCAGAGAGCAAAACTATTTTCAAGCTGGAGAACTTAATAGGGAAGTAGATTTTGGCTTAATGTGAGTAAGAACTTTTAAAATATATATACTTATGTATGTAGCACTATAACAATAAAAATGGAAAGGAAAAATACCATAATTCTGCTATACTAACAAGTAAATTGTTTTCATTTTTTATTTCTACACTTGTCTATATATCTAATAATTTTTATATAGTTTTAATCCAGCTTATATATAATGAATGCTATCATTTGCTAATGTTCTCTTAGCAATGCCTTGTCCCATGCTTTAACATTGCCTTTATCAGTTGTTTTATTTTCTTTACTTTTATTAATGTAAAGATAGTTTATTGCATTTGGGAAAGTTATTCATACTTATTTTAACAAACCACACATAGAAAAAACATTTTTTTAAAAAAGTAAAAGTCAACTGATGTGCTTTGGTAACTTTCCCTCTAGATAGCTTCTCTACTTAAGTACATAAAGAAGGATGAATTGATAGATAAGCAATTTTATATAAATAGAATCATATTGCACACACTCTTCTGTAATATGCCTTTTCCCTAAATGCTATCCTAGGACATTTTTGGTATCAGTAACTAAAATATATAATTTTTATTGGCTATATGATTATATTTTATATATAAGATACTATACCATGTGTCTTAGATGTATTATTTTTAATTCTTTCAACAGTCCTACAAGGTAGATGATAGAATGTCCATTTTATAGATGAGGAAGCTGTAGAAAGGTTAAGCTGTATTTGGAAAGGTTAAGTAACTTGTCAAGTCACATAACTAAAAAATGAAAAAACAAGAATATAAACACCCTTTAACACCACTTTTCTTCCATTCTCCTTCCAGTGTTTAAATTATTTGGTAATTCAGTGTCCATGTTTATATTATTGATTAAGTATGTTAAATTAATGGACTAAATAAATTAATATTCTCTACTAAATCGAGTAGTTGACTGTTCCTTTCCTGGTCAACTTTCTGTTTACCTTATAACTCATTTTTTCCCCCATCTGTTTGGTTTTCTGTATAGCTGTTGCTGCTTTTTCACTGAAAGACTCCAACCAATCTGTCAACTTCCAGCATGTCTTCTAAGCACATGAAATAATCTTTTTCTTTTTCCTGGAGATTTTCCTCCCACAGCCTTCTGTTATGCTCCAATCTAAACTGATTTTTCTTTAGGCATGGCACAAAGCTGTCACCCCGAATTTCCTTGGGCCATTCTGCTCTGTTGGATCCCAACATTCCTGGATTTCATGTCTTTTATTTCTTAGTTTATTCCCTGATAGTTTCAATATTTTATTATGGAAAAAATTAACATATACAAAAGTACATGCTATAGTATAATGAACCCCCCTATGTACTCATCACCCAGCTTCAACAATTGCTAACTCATGGCCAGTTTTGTTTTAGCTATGCTCTCATCTACCTCTCCTACTCCATATTATTTGGAAGGAAATCCTAGACATTGTATTTTATCTATAAAATATTTCACTATATATCTCTAAAGAGTAAGGAAGGACTGTTCTTAAAAATTATTATTCAGGGCTTAATACCTAGGTGATGGGTTGATGGGTGCAGCAAACCACCGTGGCACGTTTACCTACGTAACGAACCTGAACGTTCTGCACATGTATCCCGGAACTTAAAGTAAAATTTTTAAAAAACCTTTATAAATATTAATCCCCATTAAAAAATAATTATACCATTATTATACCTTAAAAATTAAAATTAATTGCATTAAATCCCTTGATTGCATTAAAATGCAGTAAATGCTCGGGTGATAGGTGCACAAAAATCTCACAAATCACCACTAAAGAACTTATTCATGTAACCAGATACCACCTCTACACCTATGGAAAAGCACAAGGATGCATACACACTTAAAACATATTTAATTTTACATAATTAAAATGCACTTATGTTATAAAAAATGCAGTAAAGGTTGAAATTTCCAGTTGTTTTGTGAATAAATAATTTTACAATTTTGTGGGGATTTTTTGTTAGTTTTTTTCTCTAGTTTGTATAGACCAGTACCCAAATAAGGCTCACATATAGCAAATGATAGATGTCACTTAAGTCTCTTAATCTCTAGATTTTTCTTCCATTTCCTTGTTTTATTTATTTATTTTTGCATTGTGGAAGAATCTAGATTCTGCTGCCTGCATCTTCATGGTTTTGTTTAACATGTTCCTTTGTCCTTGGTATTTCCATATTCGTATTTAGATCTAGAAACTTCTAATTATTGAAGACAATTCTCCTTTGTAGTGATGTTTTCTTCTGTTAGGAGATATCTAAAGCCTCTCTTTTTATGATGTTGGCAGCTGTCAGTGTTTGGTATGTTATTTATTAAGTCATTAGACATTGCAAAATGCTGATATTCTAACACACTGCCTTCGTTTAATAGTTGGCATGCCTCTATAAAAGAAAACCTACCCCTCATTTATTATTTGGTCATTCACTGGTTCACTTTGTTTAAGCAAGGCAGGATAATTTTTTTTCCTTGTAATTTATTAATTTTCAATGTAACAGATTGTTTCGTTATCAACTTCCGGTGATATCCAATGCTCTTTTATTTTTGAAGTTGGCAAGTTTAAGTTCTTCAACTTTGTTCTTTTTCAAGGTTGTTTTGGCTAGACTGTGTCCTGGCATTTTTATATAAATTTCTGTATCAGCTTGTCAATTTCAGCAAAGAGGTCAGCTGGAATTTTGATAAAGATTGCATTGACTCTGTAGATTAACTTGGGGAGTTTGACATATTTATAATCTTAAGTGTTCAAATTCATGAACAGTAATGTCTTTCCATTTATTTTATTAAAAAAGAAATCCTACAGTGTTGTGTAGCTTGTAAGTCTTAGATTTTAAAAATCAAGTTGAGGGCCGGGCACCATGGCTCATGCCTGTAATCCCAGCTTTGAGAGGCTGGAGTGGATAGATGACCTGAAGTCAGGAATTCAAGACCAGCCTGGCCAACATGGTGAAACCCCGTCTCTACCAAAAATATAAAAATTAGCCAGGTGTGGTGGTGCATGCCTGTAATCCTAGCTACTCAGGAGGCTGAGACAGGAGAATCACTTGAACCCAGGAGGTGGAGGTTGCAGTGAGCCAAGATCACACAACCGCACTCCAGCCTGGGCAACACAGCAAGACTCCATCTCCCCCAACCCCCCAAAAAATATCAAGTTGAGGAAGGACCCTTTCTAACTCTAGTTTATTGAGTATTTGAGGGTTTTTATTTTTGTCATTTTTTTTCAATCAGTTTTATTTATAATCCTTGTTGATTATCAAATTTTCCCTCCTTTGAGAAATGGGACCATCTCTAATTACTTTGTAATTTACATTCTATCTTTTCATGATGATACCTTTATTCCACTTTCAGAGCAATTTCATATTTCAGTATTTAGTGAGCAAGTTTGTGTTCTGTTTATCTGGGCTGTTCTTTGTCAATTCTATTTGTAATCTGTCATTATCATTTCAATCTGAATAATTTCAGTTTTTCGATGTATCCTCCTGAAACTTCCACATTCCACTGTCTCCCTCTGTTATGTTAACAGTTAGATTGGTTCTGCTTTCTAAATCTTGTCTAGTCTATAATATTCTTCTTGAATGATACAACAATAACTACAAATTCTGTTAGATTTGCAGGACACTATTATTTGATATAAGAACAGAGTGTTCTAAATTTTCCCCATTTCTATCATGTTTTGTTAAACTCATACTGGGAAAGCAAAATATTACAACCATTTTGGAAAACAGTTTGATAATTTTTTATGGTTTTTTAAATAAAGTTAAACTTACAAGACCTGCAAAACATTAATTTAAAAAAAAAAGAAGAAGAAGACCTAAGTCAATGGAGTGGTATACCATGTTCGTGGACTGGGAGACTAAAAAAATTTTTTATTTATTTTTGAGACAGAGTTTTACTTTTGTTGCCCATACTGGAGTGCAGTGGCGCGATCTTGGCTCACTGCAACCTCCATCTCCTGGGTTCAAGCAGTTCTTGTGTCTTGGCATCGCAAGTAGCTGGGATTACAGGCACCCGCCACCACGCCCAGCTAATTTTTGTATTTTTAGTAGAGACAAGGTTTCACCATGTTAGCCAGGCTGGTCTTGAACTCCTGACCTCAGTTGATCTGCCTGCCTCGGCCTCTCAAATTGCTGGGATTACAGGCATGAGCCACCTTGCTGAGCCAAAAATAATTTTTTAAGAGACAGGATCTTCTCAGTCACCCAGGCTAAAGTGCAGTAAAACAATCGTAGCTTAGTGCAGGCTCAACCTCCTAGGCTTGAGCAATCCTCCTGTGTCAGCCTCCCAAGTAGTAAGGACTAGAGGACCACAACATCATGCTCAGCTAATTGTTTTGTTTTTTACAGAGATTGAGTCGTGCTATATTGCCCAGCCTGGTCTCAAACTCTTGGCCTCTAGCAATTCTGCCACCTTGACCTCCCAAATTGTTGGGATTACAGGCATGAGCCACCATGCCTGGTAGCTTTTTTTTGAGACAGTTTCACTCTTCTTGCCCAGGCTGGAGTGCAATGGTGTGATCTTGGCTTACTGCAACCTCTGCCTCCCAGGTTCAAGCAATTCTGCTGCCTCAGCCTCTCAAGTAGCTGGGGATTACAGACATGTGCCACCACATTCAGCTAATTTTGGGTTTTTAATAGAGACAGGGTTTCACTATGTTGGTCAGGCTGGTCTCAAACTCCTGACCTCAAGTGATCCACCCCCTCAGCCTCCTAAATTGCTGGGATTACAGGAGTGAGCCACCACGCCTGGCCTCAGTCTTTTTTAAATGGCAGTTTCCCTCAAATTGTTCTGTAGATTCTGTGCAAAAACAGTCAAACCCGATTGGGTGCCGTGGCTCACACCTGTAATCCCAGCACTTTGGGAGGCCAAGGCAGGCGAACCACGAGGTCAAGAGATCCAGACCATCCTGGCCAACATAGTGAAACCCCGTCTCTACTAAAAAATATAAAAATTAGCTGGGTGTGGTGGCATACACCTGTAATTCCAGCTACTTGGGAGGCTGAGGCAGGAGAATTCCTTGAACCTGGGAGGTGGTGGTTGTAGTGAGCCGAGATTGCATCACTGCACTCTAGCCTGGCACCTGGCAACAGAGTGAGACTCTGTCTCAAAAAGAAAAAATGAAAACCTAGGTAGGATTTTTGTAGAAATTGACATTTTAAATCTAAAATGCCTATGCAAAAGCAAAGGATAGGCAAAGCAACTTTGAAGAAGAAGAAAAAATAAGATTCACACTACTTTTCTTTATAGTCATCAATAAAGGAGACACACATAACTCAGTGGAACATACAGGATCTAGAAATAGACCCATAAATGTTATCAATTAATTTCTGACAATATGCAAGACAATTCACTGGAGAAAAGCTACGTCTTTTCAACACATGCTTTTGGAACAATTGGACATCCATATGTGAAAAGAAGAACCCCAACCTGTATCTTAGACCATATGCAAAATTTAATGATAAATGGATTGTATATTTGGGACTTCGGGTTAGGCAAAGATTTTTTCAGGCAGGGTACAAACTTCATGAACCATAAAAGACAAAAGTGATGAATTTCACCTCATGAGAATTTAAGATTTCTCTCCCTAACACTGTTAAGAGGTGAAAAGACAAGCCATAAACTAGGAGAGAAATTTTTAAACTACATGTTTGATAAAGAAATATATAAAAAGGACACAAAATGAATTTTTTAAATAATATATTAAAAATTCTCACCCAGGCAGAGTGTCTCACATCTGCAATCCCAGGACTTTGGGAGGCCAAGGTAGGTGGATCACCTGAGTCAGGAGTTTGAGACCAGCCTGGCCAACATGGCAAAACCGCATCTCCACTAAAAAAATACGAAAATTAGCCAGGCATGGTGGCACACACGTGTAGTCCCAGCTACATAGGAGGCTGAGGCAGGAGAATCGCTTGAACATGGGAGGTGGAGGTTGCAGTGAACTGAGATCGCACCACTGCCCTCCATTTTGGGTGACAGAGTGAGTCTCCGAAAAAAAAATCCCAAAACTCAGTAATAAGAAAACAAAATAATTTTAAAAACAGTTAAAAGATTTAGAAATCCACTCGACCTAAGGAGATATACAGAAGTCAAATAAACACATGAAAAGATGCCCAAGATCTTAGCCATTAGAGAAATGCGAGTTAAAACCACAGAGAGGTACAAGTACACATGCATTAAAATGGATAAGATTTTTTTTTTTAAGCTGACTATATCAAGTGATGACAAGGATACTGACCAACTGGAACATTCTGGTGGGAATTACATTGCTTATATTGCTGCTGGGAATGCAAAATGTTCAGCCACTTTGGAAAACGGTATGGCATATACTGCCCATATAGACCAGAAATCCTACTGCTGGATATTAGTAAAGGTAAATGAAGAAAGGATTCACTCACTTCTTAGGCCATTTCAAGACCCTAGGAGGGGTCTAAGAAGAAATTACATTAGGGGTATGTTTGGTTTGGATTTACTGGGCTTTATTTATGTGTTTAGTTAGGTTACTGCTAGCCAACCTAGTATAGGAATGGCTTCCAGAAATATTTCTGGTATGGGGTAAGTGGACATATTGCAATGTGAACGTGTCCTGTTGTGCCAGAAGCTGGGAACATGTGAGTACTGAAAGAGAAACAAGGTTAAAATGTAGAGAGCCAGAGGATAATCTTCGAATAATTCTTCCTATTCTTTTTTTTTTTTTAACAAGTAGTCCTGCCATGGATCTTTCCATTCTTATAGCTTGTATTTGACAGAAATTTGATAGAGGTTTTTTTTTTTCCAAATTTGATAATAATTTAGAAATATATGTACACGTAGAGTATGCCACTAAGTTATGAACTTGAAATAAACTTTAAAAAATTATTATTAATAAACAAAATTTGATCATCCATACTTGAGTAAAGACTGAATTATCCTATTTCTCAAGTATTACAAAGTTATTGTCACCTGAAGGGGCAGTCAAAGTATAAGCAGTGGACAGTGTTGAAAAAACATTATAGATGTGATAAGTGATTAATTAAAAAGTGTTATTTTTCTGGATTTAGGAACATATGTAAGCATTTATAAACTTTCTGTATAATTTTTTTTCATTATAGACTCATATTTGTACTTAATTTTTTATTCATAATTCTGTGTAAGTAACAAAAGTGTCTAACTCTAAAAGGGCTCATTGTATCTTTACTGGCCAATTTTTTCAGTCAAGTTGTGCCCATTCCTGCTGGGCACTTGCCTGTCTTCTCAACTCTGTATACACCCCATTTTAAAGCATTATTTTTTTTAGCATATAGCCAATGCATGAATTATATTCATGTTACTATTCTAAGCTTTATGTATATTTTAAAACTTGCATCAAAAGAGAAGCTAATGTAGAAAGCTGAGGTAAGAATACAGTATATAGTGAATGTTTCTTTCTGCACCTCAGTGGGTTGACTTGAACCCTTCTGGAGTCTACCTATCCCCACAGTTTGGAGACCACTGCTATGAAGTGTGAAGCTATTGAACGTATCTTTCTTTTAAGATTCTTTAACATTGGATTTTAATTACAAAAGCATTATTTGCTTATTGTCAACTTTCAGATAGACAAAGTGAAAACAAAATGGGGTGACAACACCTTAGTTTTTCACTTAACCTTTTCAATCCCTACCACTGTGACCCCCAAGGTAAGCAATGTATCATATTTGATGTGTATTCTCCTGGAACTGTTTCCATTATTATACAGATGTACATATATACACATATCTACACACATACATAATCCTTCATACCAAACATATTATTCTGCGGCTTCCATTTTTCATTTAACATATATCTTCGACATCCTTCTTCCTCCATACATAAAGATCTAAATGATTCTTATGAATAGTTGCTGAATAGTCCATGGTTGGCATGCCCCACATTTTATTCAACCATCCCCCAAACAGTGGATCTTCCCATTTTATATATGTAGGAATTGAGAATTAGGAAAATAAAGGCCAAAACCTGAAGTCAGGAATGTTTCCTAGTCCCAGAATCTCTTGCGTATAGCTGCCCCCACCACACACACACACAAAATAGCATGTAAATAGCATAGTAAAATAATCCCAAGAAGTATATTTAATGTAATTTTTATATTATTAGGTAAAAGTTGGCTTTTAGTAAAGCAAGACTTTGGAATCAGACTGCCTAAGTTCAAATCTAAGCACCACTATTACCATCCATGAGATACTGGGCAAATTCTTCAATCCCTTTGTATCTCAGTTTCCTCATCCATGAAATGGGGATGATATTGGTACTTTTCCTATGTATAGAGTTGTTATTAAGGCTAAATGTATTAATTCACAGAGTACACTCTGCTGTAACTATTATCATTGGCATTGGTGTTGTCATTATATAGATATTTCTTAAATATTAATATTAACAGAGGGGGTTTTTTATTTTTTGGCATTGTGGAGCCAATAACTTGTTCTTTTTGTTTCTGAGGTGTTTTAAAGTCTTATAGGCCTTTGAAAATTTCTAGCCCCAGGCAGGTAATTAAAAGGTCCCCAGCCCAAGATTCCAAGCAGTCTGACACCAGTGCAAGTACCCTTAGCTAAAAAGATCTGTAGCCTCAATGGGACTGGAGAGGAAATCCTGGGAAAATGTAGGACAGTGACTGCACTACACACATATGTACTAGTTTTTGTTTTTGATTAATAAACTCTGGTTTTTGGGGTTTTTCTTTCTTTCTTTTTTTTTTTTCAAGAGTAGTTTTAGGCTCACAGCTAAATTAAGCAGAAAGTACAGAGGGTTCCCATATATCCCATGCCTATACACATGCCACCCTCCACTATCAACACCTTCACCACAGTGGTATATTTGTTACAACTTCTGAACCTCCATTGACATATCATCACCCTATGTCCATAGTATACATGGAGATTCACTCTTGGTATTGAACATTGTATGGTTTTGACAAATGTATAATGACATGAATCTACCATTGTAATATCATACAGAATTGTTTCACTGCTCTGAAAATCCTCTGTTTTCTGTCTATACATCTATCCCTTCTTCATAACCAAGGCAACCACCAATCTTTTTACTATCTCTATAGTTTCGTCTTGTCCAGAATGTCATATAGTAGGAATCATACAGTATTGTGGTGTTTTCAGATTCGCTTCTTTCCCTTAGCGATATGCATTTTAGTTTCCTCCATGTCTTTTCATGGCTTGATATGTCATTTCTTTTTAGCACTAAATGTTTTCTTGTCTAGATGTACTAACAGTTTATCCATTCCCCTACTGAAGGTCATCTTGGTTGCTTCCAAGTTTTTGCAATTATGAAAAAAACTGCTATAAACACACCCATATGCAGGTTTCTATATGGACATTTGTTTTCATTGCGGTTAATGCTGGCCTCATAGAATGAGTTCAAAAGTATTCACTCTGCTTCTAGCCTCTGAAAGAGATTATAGAGAATTAGTATAATTTCTTTGATAGAATTCACCAGTGAGCCACCTGGGCCTGGTGTTTTCTGTTTTGGAGGATTATTAATTTTTAATATATGTTTTTAGCACATATAGAACTATCCAGATTGTCTATTTCTTCTTGTGTGAGTTTTGGCAGATTGTGATTTTCAAGGAATTGATCTGTTTTCATCTAGGTTATAAGATTTATGAGCATAGATTGTTCATAATATTCCTTTATTATACTTTTAGTGTCTTTGAAATCTGTAATGATGTCCCTCTTTCATTTCTGATATTAGTAATTTGTGTTGTCTCTCTCTTTTTCTTGACCTTGCCAGAGGCTTATCAATTTTATTGATCTTTTCACAGAACCAGTGTCTTAGTCTGTTTTGTGTTGCTAAAAGAGAATACATGAGGCTGGGTAATTTATCAAGAAAAGATGTTTACTTAGCTCATGGTTTTGCAGACTGGGAAGTTCATAAAACATTGTCCCAGCATCTGCTCATCTTCTGATGAGAGCATTTTGTTCTGCATCACAAAGTGACAGAAAGTCAAAGAAGAGGACATGTGCAAAAAGACAAAACCTAATGAGTATTCTGGCTTTATAATACTTACTTTTGTGGGAACTAATCCATATCTGCGAGAACTAATGCAGTCTCATTGGAGCAAGAACTCACCCACTATCCTGTGGACAGCACCAGACCATTTTTGAGGGATCTACCCCCATGACCCAGACACCTCCCACTAGGCCTCACCTCCCAACATCAGCACACCAACCTCTGCTTCCCAGGTTCAAGCGATTCTCCCATCTCAGCCTCCCGAATAGCTGGGACTACGTGCATGTGCCATTATGCCCAGCTAATTTTTGTAGCTTTTTGGTAGGGACAGGGTTTCACCATGTTGTCCAGGCTAGTCTCAAACTCCTGGGTTCAAGAGATCCACCCACCTCCGCCTCCCAAAATGCTGGGATTACAACAGGCTTGAGCCACCATGCCCAGCCAGCCATTGACATTTAAAGTAATTATTGATATTGTTGGATTAATAGCTACCATGTTTGTTAATGTTTTTCTGTTTGTTGCCCTTGTTCTTTGTTTCTATTTTGTCTTCCACACTCTTTCTGCCTTCTGTGGCTTTAATTGAGCATTTTGTATAATCCCTTTTTCTATTCTATTTTTTTTAGTATGTCAATTATGCTTTTTTCAATACTTTTTTTAGTGACAGCCCTAGAGTATGCAATATACGTTTACAACAAAACTAAGTCTGATTTATGAAAGTCCAGAATAGGGAAATCCGTGGAGATAGAAAGTAGATTAGTGGTTCCTTAGGCCTGGAGAGTTATGACAGATGTTCAGGGGTGATAGCTAAAGGATACAGAGTTCCTTCTTGAGGTGATGAAAATGTCCTAAAATTTACTGTGGTGATGGTTGCACACATTTGTGAATGTACCAGAAATAACTGAATTGTTCACTTTAGGTGAATTGTATAGCATTATAAATTCAATTTTACTAAAACTTTTAAAACGTAGGATATTCCAAAAAGTATATATAATTATTATCAAATTTAAAGAGACTAGGGGTTTACAGGAGGCACCTCTTCTAGCCCTCCCTACCCCTCTTATTTCCCCTTTGCACCCCAAACATGGATCTGGGGTTTTGACAAATGTGTTGCCACCACTTTTTAGAACAAATGCCACTGCTAGCATTCCAAGCTGTAGATGAAAGAGATGGGTGTGGGGAGAGTGGGTAACAAGAAATAATTCCTCTGAACCATGGTTCATGCTAGGTATATGGCTTAGGATCAACTAGTGACATAAGACCCAAGAGGCAAGTAGCTAAAACTTCTCTCAATAGTGTACCCTCTCCTGGAGCAGTGAGGAAACTTCATTGTTACAGACCAGGTACTGGCACTATGACACTCTGAAAATAGATTGCTCAGACTTCAAAACAGATCTGCACTTCAGGAGTACAACTATTGGTACTCTGCAGGAGGCAAGTGTGGCCTATGTGGTTAGCCTGTTTGAAGACACTTGTATGCTGTCTCTGCCAGCATGTAGCAGTCATACCAAAAGACCCCAGCTAGCATATTGTACACCTGTACAATGTCTCATGCAAGTAGAGAGTGTACTTAAGAATCCATTTTCAGCTGGGCACGGTGGCTCACGCCTGTAATCTCAGCAGTTTGGGAGGCCTAGGCGGACTGATCATGAGGTCAGGAGTTCGAGACAAGCCTGGCCAATATGGTAGAACCTCGTCTCTACTAAAAGTACAAAAATTAGCTGGGCATGGTGGTGCATGCCTATAGTCCCAGCTACTCGGGAGGCTGAGGCAGGAGAATCACTTCAACCCTGGGATGGGAGGTTGTGGTGAGCCAGCATCGCCCCACTGCACTGCAGGCTGGGCCACAGAGTAAGACTCCGTCTTAAAAAAAAAAAAAAAACCATTTTAATGGCAAGCATTGCATTTTCAACAAAACAAAAACACCACCTACCAACTTCTTCTCAATATTGGTAGTTCTGAATGTTAGATTTTTTTGTAACCATATGATCAAAATATCCTAAGTGTATGAATGGAAAAATAGGTGTAGAATAGGTATTGGCAAGTATTTTCCCATTTTTATTAGTGTGTGGTTTTTTTGGGTTTTTTTTTTTTTGTTTTTGTTTTTTTTGAGACAGAGTCTTGCTCTGTCGCCCAGGCTAGAGTACAGTGGCATGATCTTGGCTCACTGCAACTTCCACCTCCTGGGTTTAAGTGATTCTCCCGCCTCAGCCTCCCGAGTAGCTTGGATTACAGGTGTCCGCCGCCACACCCAGCTAATTTTTGTATGTTTTGTAGAGACAGGGTTTCACCATGTTGGCAAGACTGGTCTTGAACTCTTGACCTCATGATCTGCCCACCTTGGCCTCTCAAAGTGCTGGGATTATAGGCATGAGCCACCCCTCCCGGCCTGTGAATTTTTAATATAAATATGGGAACATAATGCATTAAAGGAAGTCAAAATATTTTAATTAACAAGTTTCAGCAATTCAGTTTATAACAGTTATAAGTAAACCCATTAAAATGTTTATACAATGATAGCACTTAGCTTTTTTTTTAAAAGTACATTTCTTATTGATGACAACTAAATGGCGTATGTATAATTTTATCATACAGTAGATTCCATTCATTCACTATAGTTATGTAATTGACTCTACATGCAAGTATATCTTTTTAACATTGCATGTACTATTTATGTTTAATAGTTATTTTTTAAAAATCTAACGTTGAGTTCCACGTTTCTCAAATTCACATCTATTCGTGCTAAAATACACCCAATATTTTTTTATCCAGTAAAATGGATAGTAACTTAAAGTATTAATACTAGTAATCATAATCCAACCTAACAGGAATTTTTTCTTTGTTAATTATTCTCTAACAGCTGTTTTCAATAGTGGGTAGTATGTACCCCTGGGAGATGATTGGGAATTTTATGGGGTAGTATTTTGGTTGTCACACTGATAAGGAAATGTTACTGGATCAGTTGCTCTTATGTGTAAGTTCAGTTGATTTCAGTCAGTTGTCTTTAATGTGTAAGTTCACTAGATTTCAACCCTTCTCTTAACATTTTTTCACAGCACTTGGTGCTTTGAGCTTCTGATTTCCTCAGAGGTCTAGAGAATAACTTGTCTGTCTGCATTACGCCGTCTAAATATTTCTTCAAATCGCTTATCCTCTGATGTCTCCTCTTTCATTCTCTCTTTCATAGTAGTTTTGTGTCCTTTTATTTTATCCCTTTGCTGTCAATCCAGGAAAGGGTTGGAAAGGAAGAAGTGGTTTCAAAGGAAGAAGAGACCACCTTGTCATCAATCTGCTATGCTTTGACATCTCTATTGGAGGTAGCCTCTCCTCCTAGACTGCATAGGAAATGTTCTAGGTGTTTTTGGTTATTATAATGACTGGCTGATGCACTGGCAGTTCATGCCTGCTTTACAGCTAGATCTGCTAAAACATACTGCCATATGTGAGCCCACCCAAAATGCCAGTAACACCCCGATTTACAAACAGTGACCTAGTACAATTCAAGTTCATCACAGCCTTGCATTAACTCAATGTAAACAGTATGCTTAGACACTGACATCTTCTCTAGTTGAGAGTAGTGTCAAATCTTACTCAGTACTATTTTTCAGGCTGAGCTTTTGAAACTAATGTTCATTCAGAAATAACAATGAATACAGTCTTGGCTCCTTATCATTAAAAGGAAGAACACAATGGATAAACTGTTTTCTTAACTCCGGCATTCAGTTTTGCTACATGTTTTGTCTTCATATTAACAGATATTTTGGTAAAAGACCTCAGTGGGATTGTAGAGGGGCATCAAATCTTAAGGAACTTCACCAGCTATTAAGTGACATAATGATTAGAAGATTAAAGACTGAAGTTTTAACCCAGCTGCCCCCTAAAATCAGACAGCGTATTCCATTTGATCTTCCATCAGCAGCAGCCAAGGTGAGAACCCTTGCTTGATTGAAAGTCTTACTTTAAATAATTTTGATTATACTATTACAGATTGTGCATGTTTCATATTTCACAGAAGGAAAGGTTTGCTTTCCTAAAATAGAATTAATAGAGCCTATAAATTAGTTTTGTATTTCAGCAAAAAAAGCAGGAAGATTTCACTTTTATTCATCAAATACATAAAAAGGTATGGTAACCTAGTGATTTTTTTTAAGTATTTTTTGCTTAAAAAAGTACTTCAGTTGTAACAGAGATGTAGTATTAAGAATTGCAAATATCAGCTGGGCGAGGTAGCTCACACCTGTAATCCCAACACTTTGGGATGCCGAGGCGGGTGGATCACCTGAGGTCAGGAGTTTGACACCAGCCTGGCCAACATGATGAAACTTCATCTCTACTAAAAATATAAAAAGTAGTTGGGCACGGTGGTGCACACCTGTAATCCCAGCTACTCAGGATGCCGAAGCAGGAGAATCACTTTAACCCAGGAGGCAGAGGTTGCAGTGAGCCGAGATCATGCCATTGCACTCCAGCCTGGGCGACCGAGTGAGAGCGAGACTCCGTCTCAAAAAAAAAAAAAGAATTCTAAATATCTATAAGGTGTGAAACCCAATAATTGGCAAAGGAAATTGTGTTTCTTGCTCTAGAATTTCTTTTTAAAGTATGAATAGCTGTCTTCTAGAATAACTTCATACAGCCCTACTCTTGAAATTCTGAAACTCTCTGATCATGTTGTAAGACATGAAATTCAGTATATCAGAAAACCAGTTTACTAATCCTTACCTAATTCTTATCCATGTTTACTTTTGGGAAATCCAGTGCTTATATATTCTCTGAAATTTCTGCAAATCTTAAAATAACTTTATTAACAAGAGTTTTTCATTGTTATCCTGAAAACTTAAAGTAAGCATTTTGTAAACATTGAGCAATATGTTACTTCTAAAATAAGAACAATCTGATTTTCTTTTTTTCTTTTTTTTTTTTTGAGATGGAGTCTCGCACCATTGCCCGCGCTGGAGTGCTGCAGTGGCACAATCTCGGCTCACTGCAACCTCCGCCTCCCGGGTTCATGTGATTTTCCTGCCTTAGCCTCCTGAGTAACTGGCATATAGGCACACACTACCATACCCAGCTAATTTTTTTTATTTTTAGTAGAGACGGGGTTTCACTATGTTGGTCAGGCTGGTCTCGAACTTCTGACCTCATGATCCGCCCGCCTGGGCCTCCTAAAATGCTGGGATTACAGACATGAGCCACCATGCCCAGCCTCTGATTTTCTTATCTATTATTTTAGCATTTGAAAGAAAAATAAAATGGAATCAACATATGATGATATTATATTTTTACTTAATTTTATTTAATATTCCCCATCTTTAAATCAAGCCACATCTTTTTATAAAGTACTTAGCTGCCATATACGTTTTTACTACTCTGCTTTCTTATGGTTCTTATGTTCACTTTACAGAATGTATCTTCTTCAAAAGTTATAATTGTTTGATTTATGCTGTTAGCAAAAGGCTTTGTTTTCATTCACAGCTTATCACTGGTTTCTATAATTGGCATGAAAATGTGACTGACCTACCTCTGAATTGATGTTTTTAAATGAACATGTTGGAATCTTTGGGAATTTTCTTTTTGTATCTTTCTATAGAGAAAAGGAAAAAAAGTAGGACATGATTCATGATTGCATTAATTTGTTCTGTTCGTTGTGCTGTATTCCTAAACAATGTTATTTTTTCCCACATAGGAATTGAATGTCAGCTTTGAAGAGTGGAAAAAATTAATGAGAACTCCAAATTCAAGTGCCACGGAGACAGTCATGGGGTTGATAACTCGCATGTTTAAACAAACTGCTATTGCCAAGGTACTCTTTGCTGGGTCATCATCTATTTGTCTTCATACAAATTATTCAATATATGTTACTGTTTTTAATTAAGCAGGTTATTTATATATTTTCAAAATTTCTTTGCCATTGTTTAACTCTTTTTTTCTAAGTCAGGAGTCGCACTCTGTCACCCTGGCTGGAGTGCACTGGCATGATCTCGGCTTACTACAACCTCCACCTCCCGGGTTCAAGTGATTTTCCTGCCTCAGCCTCCCAAAAATCAATTGGCAGTATATGTGTAGGTCTGTTTCTGAACTCTATTTTCTTTCATTGGTCTGTTAATCAGCCTTATACTACAATGGCTTGATTACTGTAGGTTTATAATAAGTCTTGAAGGCCGGGCACACCTGTAATCCCAGTACTTAGGGAAGCCAAGGCAGGTGGATCGCTTGAGGTCAGGAGTTTGAGATAAGCCTGGCCAACATGGCAAAACCCCATCTCTACTAAAAATACAAAATTAGCTGGGCATGCTAGCACATGCCTATAATCCCAGCTTCTCTGGAGGCTGAGACAGGAGAATCACTTGAACTCAGGAGGTGGAGGTTGCACTGAGCCGAGATCGCAACACTGCACTCCAGCCTGGGCAACAGAGTGAGACCCTGTGTCAAAAAAAAAAAAATGTTTTGAAATTATATAGTGTTTACCGTGCTTTATTCCTTTTCAATATTGTTTTGTCTTTTGTAGGTCCTCTGCTTTTCCATATGAATTTTAGAATCAGCATTTTAAGTGTATACAGTTTTGTTGGAATTGTGTAAGATCTGTTGATTACTTTGGAAGAATTTACTTCTGAATAATATTTAGTCTTCTGGTCCCCAAAAAGAGTATTGTTCACCTTTAATTTATCTCTACAATGTTCTCTAGTTTCTTGAACACGTTTTATTAGATGTATCCATAGGTATTTTATGGCCTTTTATGCTCCTGTAAATGGTATTTTTTAAAATGTAAATTTCCAAGTTTCCATTGCTAAGTATAGAATTATGGATTTTCATATATTAACCTTTTATTCTGTGACCTTGCTAAACACCTTTTATTAGTTCTTGTGGATTTTTGGTTAATTCTAGAAGATAGTGAATCTTTTTGTCTGCACATAAAGATACTTTTATTTCTTCCCTGTAATCTATATGCCTTTTATTTATTTATGTTGCCTATTATGTTGAAGGAAGACTAGTACAATTTTGGATAGAAATGATAGGATTGCACAGCCTTACCTTGTAGCCAGTCTCAGGGGGAAGGTATTTATTTAGTCTTTAACCATTAAATGTGATATCATTGCTAAGTTTTTCATAGATGACTTTTCTTATGTAAAGGAAACTTTCTTCTTTTTCCAGTTCGTTGAGAGAAGAAATGGAACATACGAACGTTTTTTTCCTTTGGCAGAGAAGGGAAGGAAGAGATAGCTATTATAAAAATGGATATGATGAAAATAGCTAAAGTTCTAACGCTACTCTAAGTGAAAGAAC
This sequence comes from Cacajao melanocephalus, assembly GCA_963573385.1. NCBI lineage: Eukaryota > Metazoa > Chordata > Mammalia > Primates > Pitheciidae > Cacajao > Cacajao melanocephalus. The sequence goes on along the minus strand of CAUYLG010025104.1, from coordinate 73,205 downwards.
TAAGCTTTTATGAATGTTCACCCGAGTGTAGTGGCTCACATCTGCAATCCCGGCACTTTGGGAAGCCGAGGTGGGAGGGTCCCTTGAACTTAGGAGTTCGAGATCAGGCTGGTAACAAAGGAAGACCTTGTCTCTATTCCGTAAAAACAAACAAAAAGACAAAACAAAAAAGAACAAAAATTTTTCAGAAACAAAATTTTAAAAAAGAAAGAAAGTTCACAATAAAAACGGGTCCTGCTACAGGGGAGTTCATACTCACTCATGAGCTTTATTTCCACTGGCATCTACCAGGTGCTAACTAGGAGTCCTGAGAGCATATCCATTAGTGGAGCACAAGCTGAAAACTCTATTTTCAGTACCCTTTCTTTTACTAAAAAGAGCCTTTAGCCATTGTGGAAAAGACAGCGTACCCCCTCCTCCAGCCTCAAAGCCTATTCCCTGATGGACTGCTTCTAGTGGTGGAATAGCGACAAATGCTGCCTACCCCTGGGGAGTGGGCAGGAAGCCCTATTGGACTTGGGACCCTGCACTGATGAAGGCAGAGATCTGTTACTGCCAGGGGAGAGGCAGGGACCTCTCTAGTACCACCTGCAGTTACAAGACATGGTTTGGTTAGCAGTGGGGGCAGGTACACCAAAAAAGTTGCGCCCTCAAGGTTCAGCTGCAGCAAAAAGTTTGTCTTAATGCTGAGTTGGTACCAGGAGACTCAAAAGGTTCCCCAGCCCCCACTATGAACTTAACACTGAGAAAACTTTAAGATCAATGTACCACTGGGAGAGAGAGACACCCCTCTGTAATACAGGCATACAGGATGACTGGAAGCTGAGAATGTGGCAGGAACACTTAGCAAAACCCTTGACACACAGTATTACAAGGTAGAAGTATCCCATTGCTGGGGGAATTTGAGGTTCATGGTGCTCCAAAGGTAAACGTAACAAGAGAACCTAAACACAACTCAGGGCTGACTACATTTACTCAGTCCCCTCCCCCACCATACTGTCGCCTCAAAGGAAGAAGCATGCCCAATTCTGAATATAACTATCATTTCCTTAGTCTGTACTATTCTTCTACACACAACTCCTAGCATTCAATAGAAATTGCAAAATAACAAAAAAGACATTTAAAAAAAACAACCATTGCCAAGAAATAAAGCAACTGATAAAGCCAAATGTAGAAATGACCCAGATTGTAGAACTCTTAGACAAGGGATTTAAAATAGCTATGAATAATATGTTAAAGAATCAAATAGAAAAGATAAACAACACGTATGAAAAGATGGAGAATTTTAGAAATAGTATGAAAATTATAAGAGTAAAATGGAAATGCTAGAAATAGAAAACACAGTATCAGAGATAAAACAAAATTTCTTCAGTCAGTTTATAAGCCAATAGTGAAGATAAAATGTAATCATAAAAAATCTGGCTGGGTATGGTAGCTCACACCTGTAATCCCAGCACTTCAGGAGGCTGAGGCAGATTGCTCAAGCCCAGGAATTTGAGACCAGCCTGGGGAACACGGCAAAAACCCGTCTCTACTAAAAATGCAAAAATTAGCTGAGTGTGGTGGCACATGTCTGTGGTCCCACTACTCAGGAGGCCGAGTTGGGAGAATCGCTGGAACCCAGGAGGCAGAAGTTGCAGTGAACTGTGATCATACCAGTGCACTCCAGCCTGGACAACAGAATGAGTGAGACCCTGTCTCAAAAATTAAAAAAATAAATGAAATAAAATAAAATTCATCAATTAAAATATTTGGCCAGGTACAGTGGCTCACACCCATAATGCCAGCAGTTTGAGAGGTTGAGGTGGAAGGATTACTTGAGGCTAGGAGTTCAAGACCAGCCTGGCCAACATGGTGAAACCCCATCTCTAATAAAAAATAAAAAATTAGCTGGGTGTGGTGGCTGATGCCTATAGTGCCAGCACTTTGGGAGGCCAAGGCGGGCGATCACTTGAGGTCAGGAATTCAAGACCAGCCTGGCCAGTGTGGTGAAACTCCATCTCTACTAAAAATATAAACATTAGGTAGGCATGGTGGTGTGTGCATATAATCCCAGCTACTCAGGAGGCTGAGGCAGGAGAATCGCTTGATCCCGGGAGGCAGAGGTTGCAGTGAGCTGAGATGGCACCACTGCACTCCAGCCTAGGCGACAAGAGTGAAACTCTGTCTCAAAAAAAAAATAAAATAAAACTTATTAGTTGGGCATGGTGGCACATTCCTGTAGTCTCAGCTACTTGAGAGGCTGAGCTGGAAGGATCCCTTGAGCCCAGGGGTCAAGGCTGCAGTGAGTCGTGATTGTGCCACTGCATTCTAGCCTGGATGACAGAGCAAGATACTGTCTCAAAAAGAAGAGGAATTCTGACTGAGACTAGGCTGGAGGTCATTGACAGCTGTAACTACATTTTGTCAGTCACAGTTTATAATTTATTCTAAGGGTTCTTAGCAGTCAGGTACAGTGGATTGGAGCAAAATAACCAGATTTGGGCTCTAGAGGATTAACTATAGCTGTGTGGAGAATGTATTGGAAGCAATAACTAATAGGGAGAGAATCAATCCATTTAGGATATCTCACTGGGAATCTAAACGAACAGTGCTGGTGGTCTAAAGCAAGGTAGTGGCTGTATCATATCTTAACTGGAAAAGGAATAATTCAAGAGATATTAAGGCGGTGCAATCAGTAGACACTGGTGATTGACTGAGTGTGGAAGTGAGGGAAAAGGTCAAATCTAGATTTCTTGCTTGGTCAACTAGATTGATGTTTGTGCCATTCATTAAAACGGAAAAAATAGGAGATACATTTTGTGCCCAGACCCTTATTAAGCATGATCTGTGCCAAACACAACAAGGTGAAAGTAGAAATTTTCTTTGTACTCTGTAGCATCATTTTAGAAATACTTTTATTTTTATTGAATCATTTGAATAATTCTGTTGAGAAATTTGAAGATAATTTAAAACTGATGATCTTTTATTTTTTTAATCTTGATAAGAATAAGAAGGAAAAATTTAAATAATGAATTTTCAAGTAAATAGGTTTGTGTAAATATGCAGCTACTTATAGGATATGCTATTTTAAGGGCATATGCTTAATTATTACTTACCGTAAAATGAATTCCTCATTATTCATATTGTTTAATTTTTAAAAGGCTATAATTCCATAATAAATACATAAATGTATGAAGTATGAAATTTTGTTCTTGACAAACTGAGGAAATGAATACTTTCCCTATTCTTTTTTTTAACACTGTTCACTAATTGTGGTTAGAGAATTTCTAGGCACTGGGTCTAGAAAGGACCTCTGGGGGTCATCTTTCCTCTTCCTTTGCTCTAGGCAGAGTTATATGCCTAAAGCTTTCCAGACAAATGGGTCTCCGTCTATCTGAATTTTATACATCTTCAAGATAAAAGATTTCTTTCTCTGCTATAATCTTATCTTTGCCTCATATCCTACGCACTGTTGTAGGCAGACAGGAAAACAGTACAGCGCTTCAAATTAGGTCATATCAGCAAATGAGGTCATATTGATAATAAATTTTAATATGTACGGTGCTATGCTACAAAATTATAATATTGGCATGTATTATTTATGTGCTGTATAAACATTTATGCTAATCTACCTTTTGAAGTACCTGTATTTCTTAAAAGGACAGAGTATATTTTAAGTATGTTTGGTATCTCCTTAGTGGTGGTATTAGATTATCAAGGTCTCTTTTTCAGATAGTTCTTAATGAAAACAAATAATGGCAATGATAAATAGTAAATAATGATGATAGGGAGGGCTGCCAGTAGAATTGGGAAAGGGCCACAAAGAGAAAGAAACTTCTAGCTGAACTTTGTAATAATTTTGACCAAGTGCAAATTTTCTTGGGCAGAAACCTGGGAAGTGGAGTGGTGTGCAAGGAGAATGAGAAGTACAGATACAAGCACAGAAGCAGCTGTAGGCAGAGCCAGGGAGGCTTGTAGCCTGGGGCAAGAGCTGCCTGGATATAATCTCAGTGCTATTGGTAGAGCACAATGGGAGCGAGACTGGCCTTGTTGGCTGCCTGGCAGCTGGGTGAGACGTGTCACTGCCAGCTTTCCCTCACGTCCCTGGCAACCTGTATGACACAGTAGAGACAGCCATAATCTTCCTGAGAACGTAACTCCATTAGCCTGAGAACCACACTGACATCTCCCACAGTGGTTGCAGCAACCCAAGCCCAAGGAGTCTGAGCTTGAACACAACTAACCCTGATCCCATGATGGTCTTCTCTACCCACCCTGGTAACAGAAGACAAAAGATATAATCTCTTAGAATCTCTATAGTCCTGCCCATCGCCTGAGAAACTGGAATACTTATCCAGGCAACCTTAGAACAAGCTTGTATGTCCCCTATACTGCTGAAACTGCTGCTCTCTTGAAAGTGACTCCTCTTGGCTGGAGGCCAACCAACTCAAGCCATTACAGCAATTCAGAAAAACCCTGCTCCAAGAAAGGAGGAAACAACAGCTAGTAACACTGCCTGTAACATCCTGGATAACCAGAGGTCCTGAGTCTGTCCATATGACGACTTGACTGCTAGCACAATCAGCATTCAAGAAAACCAGTGCACTAAACAAAACCACTACCAAGGACCCTCACAGAGTCCTTTTCACTCCGTACTACCTTCACCAGAGCAGTTGATGGTATGCACAGCTGAGAGGCTTGAAAACGGATCACATCACAGGACTCTTTGCAGACACTTCCCAGTACCAGCCGGGAGGCCAGTAGCTCCGTTGGGTGGCAAAACCCATAAGAGCAATAACAATCACTGCAGTCCAGCTCTCAGGAAGCCCCATCCCTAGCACCACATAAAGGGATCACAGGGTTGTGGGACAAAAGAATCTGAACAGCAGCCCTTGATCCCCAGATCTTTCCTCTGACCCAAATGAGAAGGAACCAGGAAAACAGTTCTGGTAATATGACAAAGCAAGGTTCTTTAACATCCCCAAAAGATCACACTAGCTCACCAGCAATGGATCCCAAACAAGAAGAAATCTGAAGTGCAAGAAAAAGAATTCAGAGGTCAATTATTAAGCTACTCAAGGAGGTACCAGAGAAAGGTAAAAACCCACTTACATAATATTTTGTTGTTGTTGTTGTTGTTGTTTAGACAGAGTTTCACTCTGTCACCCAGGCTGGAGTGCAGTGGTACAATCTTGGCTCACTGCACGCTCTGCCTCCTGGATTCAAGCAATTATCATGCTTCAGCCTCTCCAGTAGCTGGGACAACAGGCACGCACCACCACACCAAGCTAATTTTTGTATTTTTAATAGAGACAGGGTTTCGCCATGTTGGCCAGGCTGGTCTTGAACTCCTGACCTCAGGTAATCCACCTGTCTCAGCTCTCCAAAGAGCTGAGATTACAGGTATGAGCCACCACACCCAGCCAATAAATTTTAAAAACAATACAGGATATGGATGAAAAAGTCTCCAGAGAAATAGATATCATAAAGAAAAGACAATCATAACTTCTGGAAATGAAAGACACACTTAGAGAAATATAAAATACACTGGAAACTTAGAACAATAAAATTGAACAAGTAGAAGAAGAACTTCAGAGCTTGAAAACAAGGCTTTCAAATTAATGCAATCCAACAAAGACCAAGAAAAAAGAATTTTAAAAAATGAACAAAGCCTCTAAGAAGTTTGGGATTATGTTAAATGACCAAATTTAAGAATAATTAAGAATGGCCAGGCACCGTGGCTCACGCCTATAATCCCAGCACTTTGGGAGGCCCAGGGAGGTGGATCACTTACAGTCAGGAGTTCAAGGCCAGCCTGGTCAACATGGTGAAACCCCTTATCTACTAAAAATACAAAAATTAGCCAGGTGTTAATGGCACACATCAATAATACTAGCTACTTGGGAGGCTAAGGCAGGAGAATTGCTCCAACTCAGGAGGCATAGGTTGCCTTTTGCTGAGATCATGCCACTGCACTCCACCCTGGATGACAGAGTGAGACTCTGTCTTAAAAAAAAAAAAAAAAAAGAAGAGACCAAGCGCAGTGACTCATGCCTGTAATCCCAGCACTTTGGGAGGCCAAAGTGGGTAGGTCACGAGGTCAGAAGATGGAGACCATCCTGGCCAACATGGTGAAACCCCGTCTCTACTAAAAAATACAAAAAAATTAGCTGGGTTTGGTGGCACACATCTGTAGTCCCAGCTACTCAGCAGGCTGAGGCAGGAGAATTATTTGAACCCAGGAGGCGGAGATTGCAGTGAGCCAAGATCGCGCCACTACACTACAGACTGGGCGACAGTGCGAGACTCTGTCTAAAAAAAAAGAGAATAATTGATTTTCCCCAGGCCAGATGCAGTGCCTCACGCCTGTAATCCCAGCACTTTATGAGGCCAAGGCAGGTGGATCACCTGGGATCAGGAGTTCCAGACCAGCCTGGGCAACACTGTAAAACCCCATCTCTACTAAAAACACAAAAAAATTAGCCAGGTGCATTGGTGTGCGCCTGTAATCCCAGCTATTCGGGAGGCTGAGGCATGAGAATGGCTTGAACCTGGGAGGCGGAGGTTGTGGTGAGCTGAGATTGCGCCACTGCACTCCAGCCTGGGTGACAGAATAATTGGTATTCCCTAGGAAGAAGAGAAATCTAAAAGTTTGGAAAATTTATTTGAGAGAAAAGGAAGTCATTCCTGGCTTGCTGGATATCTAGACATCCAAATACAAGAAGCTGAAAGAACACCCAGGAAATTCATTGCAAAAAGATCATGAAACTAAATCTTGAAACAAATCCTTGAAATACACCAAAATAGAACCTCCTTAAAACATATATCCCACAGAGCCTGTAAAACACTGACACAATGGGGGGGAAAAAAATCCCAAGGTATTTAGGCAACAGCTAGCACTATTAATAGAATAGTACCTCACATCTCAATACTGAAGTTGAATGTAAATGGCCTAAATGCTGCACTTAAATGATACAGAATAGCAGAATGAATAAGAATTCATCTACCAAGTATCTGCTGTCTTCAAGAGAACCACCTAACATGTAAGTACTCACATAAACTTAAGGTAAAGGGGTGCAAAAAGATGTTCCATGCAAATGGATACCAAAAGTGAGTGGGAGTAGCTATTCTTATACCAGGAAAAACAGACTTTAAAGCAACAACAGTTAAAAAATACAAAGAGGGACATTATATGTTGATGAAAGGACTAGTACAACAGGAAAATATCACAATCCTAAATATGTATGCACCTAACACTGCAGCTCCCAAACTTACGAAACAATTACTACTAGACCTAAGACATTACATAGACGGCAATACAACAAAAGAGGGGAACTTCAATACTCCACTGACAGCACTAGACAGGTCATCAAGACAGAAAAATCAACAAAGAAACAATGGACTTAAACTATACCCTAGAACAAATGGACTTAACAAGTGTGTACAGAACATTCTACCCAACAACTGCAGAATATACTTTCTATTCATCAGCACATGGAACATTCTCCAAGATAGACTTTATGATAGGCCACAAAACAAGTCTTAATAAATTTCAGAAAATCGAATGTTTTTGTTTTTATTTTGAGACAAGGTCTCACTGTCACCCACGCTGGAGTGCAATGGCGCAATCTTGGCTCACTGCAACCTCCGCCTCCTGGGTTCAAGTGATTCTCCTGCCTCAGCCTCCTGTGTAGCTGAGGTTACAGGCATGCACCACAACAACCGGCTAATTTTTGTATTTTTAGTAGAGATGAGGTCTTACCATATTGGCCAGGCTGGTCTTGAACTCCTGGACTCAAGTGATCCACCTGCCTTGGCCTCCCAAAGGCAGGGATTACAGGCATGAGCCACCGAGCCCAGCCAGAAAATCAAATTATATCAAGTATTCTCTCAGACCACAGTGGAATAAAATTAGAAATCAACTCCACGGCCAGGCGCAGTGGCTTACACCTGTAATCCCAGCACTTTTTGGAGGCTGAGGTGGGTGGATCATGAGGTCAGGAGTTCAATACCAGCCTAGCCAACATGGTGAAACTCTATCTCTACTAGAACTACAAAAATTAGCCAGTGCAGTGGCAGGCACCTGTAATCCCAGCTGCTCAGGAGGCTGAGGCTGGAGAACCATTTGAACCCACGTGGCAGAGGTTGCAGAGAGCTGAGATCCCACCACTGCACTCCAGCCTTGGTGACAGAGTGAAACTCCATCTCAAAAAAAAGAAAGAAATCAACTCCAAAAGGAACCTCAAAACCATGCAGATACATGGAAATTAAATAGTCTGTTCCTGAATGATCACTGGATCAGCAATAAAATCAAGATGGAAATTTACAAATTCTTTGAACTGAATGATAATAGTGACACAGCCTATCAGAACCTCTGGGATACAGCAAAAACAGTGCTAAGAGGAAAGCTCATAGTATTAAATGCCTGCATCAAAAACTCTGAAAGAGCACTAATAGACAATCTAAGGTCACACCTCAAGAAACTAGAGAAACAAGAACAAACCAGACCCAAACCCAGCAGAAGAAAAGAAATAACAAAAATCAAAGCAGAAGTAAATGAAATGGAAACAACACACACACAAAAATAGAAAAGATAAATGAAGCAAAAAACAGGCTCTTTGAAAATATAAACAAAGTTGATAGACGGTTAGCAAGGCTAACCAAGGAAACAGAGAAGGTCCAAGTAGGCTCAATTAGAAATGAAACAGGAGATACTACAACCGATACCACAGAAATACAAACGATCATTCAAAGCTGCTGGTAACACCTTTATGTACACAAACTAGAAAACCTAGAGGACATGGATAAATTTGTGGAAATATACAACTCTCCTAGATTAAACCAGGAAGAAATAGAGACTCTGAAAGACCAATAACAAGCAGCAAGATTGAAATGATAATTTTAAAATGGCCAACAAAAAAAAAGTTCAGGACCAGATGGATTCACAACTGAATTCTATTAGACATTCAAAGAAGAATTGATACCAATCCTATTGAAACTATTCCAAAAGATTAAGAGGGAGTCCTCCCTAAATCATTCTGTGAAGGCAGTAATACCCTACCACCAAAACCAGGGAAGGACATAACAAGAAAAGAAAACTACAGACCAATATTTCCAATGAACACAGATGCAAAAATCCTCAACAAAATACTAGCTAGCCAAATCCAACAGTATATCAAAAATATAATCCACGATGATTAAGTGGATTTCATATCAGGGATGCTGGGATGGTTTAACATACACAAGTCAGTAGATGTGATCCACCACATAAACAGAATTAAAAACAAAAATTACATGATCATCTCAATAGATGCAGAAAAAGCATTTAACAAAATCTAGCATCATTTTGTGATTAAAACCCTCAGCAAAATTGGCATAGAGGGTACATATTTTAAGGTAATAAAAGCCATCTACAACAAACCCACAGCCAACATTATACTGAATGGGGAAAAGTTCAAATCATTCCCCCTGAGAACTGGAACAAGGCAGGAATGCCCACTTTCACCACTTCTGTTCAACATAGTTCTGAAAGTCCTAGCCAGAGCAGTCAGACAAGAGAAAGAAATAAAGCGCATCCAGGTAGGTAGAGAGGAAGTAAAACTGTCATAGTTCACTGATGATATAATTGTATACCCAGAAAGACTCACCCAGAAGCTCCTAGATATTTTAAATGAGTTTAGTAAAGTTTCTGGATACAAAATCAATGTACACAAATCAGTAGCACTGCTATACACTAACAGTGACCAAGCTGAGAATCAAATCAAGAACTCAAGCCCTTTTACAATAGCTGCAAAAACAAACAAACAAAAGCCTTTTCCAAAAGAAGGAATATGGAAGCAAAAAAAAAAAAAAAACTTACCTAACCAAGGATCTGAAACACCTCTACAAGGAAAACTACAAAACACTACTGAAGGAAATCACAGATGGCACAAACGAATGGAAATACATCAATACATCCCATGCTCATGAGTGGGTAGAATCAATATTGTGAAAATAACCATACTGCCAAAAGCAATCTGCAAATTCAATACAATTCCCATCAAAATACCATCATCATTCTTCACAGAACTAGAAAAAACAATCCTAAAATTCATTTGGAACCAAAAAAGAGACCTCATAGCCAAAGTAAGACTAAGCAAAAAGAACAAATCTGGAGGCATCACATTACCCGACTTTGAGCTATCCTATAAAGTTACAGTCACCAAAACAGCATGGTATTTGTATAAAAATGGGCACATATACTAATGGAACAGATAAAGAACCCAGAAACAAAGCCAAATACTTACAGCCAACTGATCTTTGACAAAGCAAACAGAAGTAAAGTGGGGAAAGAACACCCTATTCAACAAATGGTGCTGGAATAATTGGCAAGCCACATGTAGAAGAATGAAACTGGATCCCAATCTCTCACCTTATACACAGATCAACACAAGATGGATCAAATTATTTATGTGACCTGAAACCATAAAGTTTCTAGAAGATAACATCGGAAGAATCTTTGTAGACATTGGCTTAGGCAGAGTTCATAACCAAGAACCCAAAAGCAAATGCAACAAAAAACAAAGATAAATAGATGGGACTTAATTAAACTTAAAAGCTTCTGCACAACAAAAGGAACAGTCACTCAAGTAATCAGACAACCCACAGAGTAAAAGAAAATCTTCACAAACTATGCCTCCAACAAAGGACTAATAGCCACAATCTATAAGGAACTCAACTCAGCAAGAGAAGAAAAAATTAATCCCATCAAAACTTGGGCTAAGGACATGAATCGACAGTTCACAAAAGAAGATACACAAATGGCCAACAAACGTGAAGACAATGCTCATCATCACTAATTACCAGGGAAATGCAAATTAAAACCACAATGTGATACCACCTTGCTCCTGCAAGAATGGCTATAATTTAAAAATAAAAAAATAACAGAGGTTGACATTGATGTGGTAAAAAGGGAACATTTTTACACTGCTGGTGGGAATGTCAATTAATGTAAACAGTATGGAGATTCCTTAAAGAACCAAAAGTAGAATTACCATTTGATCCAGCAATCCCATTACTGGGTATCTACCCAGAGGAAAATAAGTTATTATATGAAAAAGGCACTTGCACATGCATGTTTATAGCAGTACAATTTACAATTGCAAAAGTATAGAACTAGCCTAAATGTTCATCAGCTGAAAAGTGGATAAAGAAAATGTGGCATGGAATACTACTTAGCCATAAAAAGGAACAAAATAGGCTGGGCACAGTGGCTCATGTCTGTAATCCCAGCGCTTTGGGAGGCCAAAGCGGATGGATCACCTGAGGTCAGGAATTCAGACCAGCCTGGCCAACATGGTGAAACTCCATCTCTACTAAATATAGAAAAATGAGCTGGGCATGGTGGCACACACCTGTAATCACAGCTACTTGGGAGGCTAAGGCAGGAAAACTGCTTGAACCCAGGAGGCGGAGGTTGCAGTGAACCGAGATTACATCACTGCACTCCAGCCCAGGTGACAGAGCAAGACTCTGTCTCAAACAAAAGGAAGAAAATAATGGCATTTGCAGCAACCTGGGTGGAGTTGGAAACCATTAGTGAGGTAACTCAGGATTGGAAAACCAAACATCACATGTTCTCATAAGTGGGATCTAAGCTATGAAAATACAAAGGCAAGGCCAGGCATGGTGGCTGTTACCTGTAATCCCAGCACTTTGGGAAGTCACGGTAGGCAGATCAGTTGAGTCCAGGAGTTCGAGACCAGCATTGCCAACACGGTGAAACCTCGTCTCTACTAAAAATACAAAAATTAGCCGGGTGTAGTGGTGTGCACCTGTAGTCCCAGATACTTGGGAAGCTGAGGCAGGAGAATTCCTTCAACCCAGGATGTGGAGGTTGCAGTGAGCCGAGATTGCGCTACTGCACTCCAGCCTGGGTGACAAAGCAAGACTCCATTTCAAAAAAAAAAAGAAAGAAAGAAAATGCAATGGCATAAGAATGATAGATACAATGGGACTTTGGGGACTTGGAGGAAGGGTAAGCGGGGTATAAAGGATAAAAGACCACACATTGGGTGTAGTGTACACTACCCAGGTGATGGGTGCACCAAAATCTCAGAAATCACACCTAAACTTATCCATGTAACCAAACACCACCTATTCCCCCAAAAACCTATTAAAAATAAAACAATGGAACATTTAAAAATAATGATAAATAGTAAACAAAGGAATGAAACAAAAATAATCAATGTTACCAGTACAAAGTCAGTTAGTAGAGAATCTGAGATAATTAGAATTACTTTTCTTCTTCCATATCATTATTTTTGTTGCTTTGGAATATATGTTGAGAATACAATGGATGAAAATGAACAGATTCTTCAGGTTTGGCATCAGCATAATATTCTCCTAGAAAAAAAACAGATTTATGTGTTACATACGGTTTAGCCATCTCTCAATACAGGTACATTACAACGTACATCACAACAATGCCTCATTTTTAGAAGAAACCATTTTAGGAGAAATGCCAGTTATTTTTCTATGAAAAGGATTAAAGCCAACCCATAATTTAAAATTTCTTGTCACTGGAGGGATGGCAGCATTCCTTAGTGCCTTAACAACTTTCCAGAAGGCAAATTACTTTAAACATGTTACCATTATGCACAAAGTGTGTTTCCTCTTTAATTGCCTCAGCAGCTTAGCACAGGTGGAATCCTATTTATAATATGCAGTGAGGTATAATGAGGCCACTGCAAGTATTCCCTGCTGCACAGGGTCTGGGAAGACATGAGACTGAAGAGTGCTTCTGGTTGTGCCAGTTTTGTAGTTTCGGAAAGGATCTCTGGCTCTGAACTGAGGACACTCTGCCTCTTCAGCATTAGCAGGAAATAGCAATAATCAACAAAGTGCAGATAAAATAATAATGTTACCATTTTAGAGGAGGAAAGAGTATAATTAGCTATAGGGAAATGTGGTGTGGAGGAAGGCTTTATTAAAGAAGGAAATTCCACTTGAGAAGGAGTGTTGTAAAGTTTTTGAGGTGGCAAGAATCAGTAGGCTGGAATCACAAATAGAGGAGTTTACAATAGAAAAAGAAGAAATAACCTCTCATTACAAAAGGAAAGGAAGTGAGGATGAGTAAAAAAAGTAAACAAAGGTAACAGAATTCTCAGGTGTTGATTCTGTTTTCTTTGGACAATGGATGGTTTGAGAACCAGGAGTCATAGGCTGTGATTTCGAAGCAATTGGAGGAGGAGAGGTTGAAATTGTTTTTGCAATTTGCTGGAGAAACAGGCTAATAAGAGCTAACACTTTTATAATGTTTACTATGTGCCGAGCACTAATCCAGGCAGATTTCATGGACTAACCTATTTAATTTTCACCACAACCCTATGCAGTGTAGTTACTTTTCTCTTCTTTTATAGTGAGAAAATTAAAGCACAGAGATTAAGTTGCTTGCTCAATGTCTCTCACGTTGTAAATAATGGAGCCCCGATTCAAACCCAGACTGTCTGGCTCCAGAGTTCATGTGCTTAGCCATCATTCTACAAGGATAGCTAAATAGATATAATACTTGTTAATAACCATGGATTAATGTGTAACTTATTTTTCTAATAGCGATTTTTTTTTAAGGGTCAGGGCCTTCCTCTGTTGCCCGGGCTGGAGTATAGTGGTGTGATCATGGCATCCTCTAACTTCTGGGCTCAAGTAATCCTCCCACCACAGCTTCCTGAGTAGCTGGGACTACAGGCATGAGCCAGGCTCCCTGTTGGTGATTTTTCAACATCCCTGGATAGGCATGGAGAAGATACAGACTTTAAAGTCTGTAAATTCTGTGTATTTTGATTTTTAACACCCAAATAAGGTTTATTCATGAATAAATAAATAAACCTCACCAAATAAGGTTTATTCTGTACTTTAGTAGGACAAAGTTGATTATCTTATTGACATGACTAGTGGATGGCGTTTAGAAATAAGAATGTTTTTAAAAATTGAATTCAGTTTTAAAAGAATTAGATTAGCTATTTTGTTTGTTTGTTTGTTTGTTTGTTTGTTTGAGACAGGGCTTCATGCTGTCACCCAGGCTGGAGTGCTGCGGCACGGTCACAGCTCCCTGCAGTTTCATCCTCCCAGGCTCAAGCATTCCTTCTGAGTCAGCCTCCCAAGTAGCTGGGACTATAGACACATGCCACCACACCCAGCTAATTTTTAAATTTTTTGTAGAGGCAGGCTCCCACTGTGTTGCCGAGGCTGGTCTCAAACTCCTGGGCTTGAGCAGTCCTCCTGCCTCAGGCTCCCAAAGTGCTGGGATTGTAGCCATGTGTCGCTGTGCCCAGCCTAGATTAGCTGTTTTGATCAATGACTTTTATGATCAAACTTCCATGAAAATAACTTTTTTAAAGTTCATAGTACTATTGGCTTTGCTTTGTCAAAATTTGGATAAATTTTGGATAAATGGAATTATGTCATTCATGGGAATACTCTCATCTATCCTTGCCAAATTGATTGATTGATAATGATTGTTTTCTTATAACTTGTTCTCAAAAGCTTATGGGAGATTTAGGATCCCAGGTTTTTGTGTAAAATTGTGTTGGTTAAGATATAAAATTGGAATTGTCCTCTTCACAGGGTATTGTATGCCATCTACTTTCTGGTGTGCTGCTTGAGGAACTCCATCAGTGTCAAAAGATAAATACATTAGACGTTTTAGATTTATATTTGCAGATATATTTATAAGGAAATAAAACATTCTTTGAGATAAGAAAATAATACTTTTTATTTTTGAGACAGAGTCTCGTACTGTCGCCCAGGCTGTAGTGCACTGGTGCGATCTCAGCTCACTGCAATCTCTACCTCCTGAGTTGAAGCAATTCTCCTGCCTCAGCCTCCCGAGTAGCTGGAACTACAGGTGTGCACCATCATGCCCAGCTAATTTTTTTGTATTTTTAGTACAGATGGGGTTTCACCGTGTTGGCCAGGATGGTCTCAATCTGTTGACCTCGTGATCCGCCTGCCTTGGCCTCCCAAAATGCTGGGATTACAGGTGTGAGCCACCGCATCTGGTGGAAAATAATACTTTTGATAGTTCACTGGAACCATCTTTTGAAGTGAAACTATTGTTTTCTTTTGGAAAATTTAGGCATGAGGCTCTGTAAAAATATTCAAAGCCTTGACATTATGGTATGGAAACTGCCAGTCTTCTCCTGAAGGCTACCTTCTACCATATTTGAAAATGTTTACTAACAGATTTGAAAATATTTTTTCAGGTTGATGAAAGAGTTTCTAAATTAAAAACTATTGGCAAAAGGGGAAGGAATACTGGAAGACATTGTCTAGCCTTCCTTTTGTGATGGGCTGCAGAAGCTAGTCAGGGAGTAAAGAAACAAGGCATAGTCTCCTTCACTTTGGTACTTGCCTTTGCTTATTTAAGATAATTTTAAAGGATAAAAGGTAAATCAACTATCACAAAATAAATAAGTTAATAAGGAACAGTATAAGGTGAGCTAGATAAATGAATAAAAATGAGTGTATCAACTGATCAATAGATAAATAAAATGCATATATATTCATACAATGGAATATTATTTGACATTAAAAATAAATGAAGTACTGATGTATGTTACAACATGGATTGAAAACCATTATGCTAAGTTAAAGAAGCTGTCTTAGGAAACATGTATTATTTGATTCAATTTATATGAAATGTCTAAAAGAGTCAAATCCATAGAGACAGAAAGTTGATTAGTGTTTCCCTGGAGCTAAAATGATGGGAAACCATGGTGTGACAGCTGAAAGTTGAAGGAATTCTATTTAGGGTAGTGAAAAGGTCCTAACATTGATTGTTGTGATGATATACAATTCTGAAAATGTACAAAAAGCCATTCAATTGTACACTTCAAAAGAGTGAATTTTATGGTATGTGAATTGTATTCCAGTGACACTATTTTTGTTAAAAGAGAGACAACCTAGGTTCTTTTGTCATTTTGTTGTCTGACCCAGTTCACTGCTTGCCCTCTACGCTCCTATTATAGCCCCAGAATAACTGCTGCCTTCCAGGATATCAGATATGAAGTGCAGCCTATAACATGCAAAGCAAGGAAAAGCATTCCTAAGAATGCCTTTGTCAGTGAGGATGTTTTTTGAAACCCCCAGCAGACTCCTCAGGTGTCATATTAGTCAGAATCATTTACAGGGGAAATGAAAATGCTAGGTTTGCTTAGACTAATCACAATTCACCTGTGACTAATTAAGAAGGCGTTAAAAGAGCTTAAAAAAAGAGCTTAAAAGGTCATGAGATATCTGAACAAAACTGTCATTTGATTGAGTTTCTGAGGACTTGAAGATTTAAAGGGAAGCTTCCTTTGTGCTCACACTCTTAGCTGCAAGTTACGGCTGTTAAAGAAAAGAGGATTCTGATTTGGTAAAACAGTAGGGAAGACTACTCAAGACTATTGCAGTGGAGGTCAACTCTTTTGCAGTAGAGGAGAGAGGTTGAGCTCGATTCCAAATACAAGGACAGTG
Source organism: Cacajao melanocephalus (assembly GCA_963573385.1). NCBI lineage: Eukaryota > Metazoa > Chordata > Mammalia > Primates > Pitheciidae > Cacajao > Cacajao melanocephalus. The sequence goes on along the minus strand of CAUYLG010025104.1, from coordinate 56,726 downwards.
GAGATTTATAGCCAGTGAGTAGGTTGAGAGAGTTGATGAACAGAAAACTACTAAGAGGAGACATCAAGGATAAGGGAATTCTTGCTAAAGACAGGTCAACGGCTTATACATCAAAGGTGCAGAATGAGGAACTAGATCCATTATCAAGAGTTGGGGGATTTTCACTGAAAAGACTTAGCAGGATTCTTACTAAGAGTGGGCTCTGCCAGGTGTGATGGCTCACGCCTGTAATCCCAGTACTTTGGGAGGCCAAGGCAGGCGGATCACTTGAGGTCAGGAGTTTGAGACCAGCCTGGCCAACATGGTGAAACCCTGTCTCTACTAAAAATACAAAATCAGCCAGGCATGTTGGCACATGCCTATAATCCCAGCTACTTGGGAGACTGAGGCAGGAGAATCGCTTGAAACCAGGAGGCAGAGGTTGCAGTGAGCCGAGATCATGCCACTGCACTCCAGCCTGGGCAACAGAGTGAGACTCCCTCTCAAAAAATTTAAAAATAAATTTAAAAAAAGACTGGGCTATGCAGACCTGGCAAGGACAGGATGGACACAGAAGGCCAATGTGAAGGCTTAGTTGAGAAGGGGGCTCAGCAGAGCCTAACTAACGTTGGCTCAAAGGAGAGTCTTTGTCATACCTCAGGTTTGATGTTTTTGTGTTTCATTTTTTTAATTCTTATTATTTTATTAAAAGCCAACAATTTGAAATCAAGTAACTTTTATCAGGTCTTTAGTGCAATATAGGTTTTTCTTTAACTACTTTTACTTCAGAAAGTATAATGTGTACTTCTTCGCTGATTAAAAAAAGAACATGGATATTCTCTTCATTGCTGTATTTCTTTAAATAAGATATAATGTATAGTCTTCATTAATTACTTAAATTAGGCCTTTGACTAACAGGCTCATTACTAACAGATCAATTCTAGTAAAATAAAATAGAGTTTTGAACACATGCGTTTGAACACATGTTTTGAACCAAGCTGCTGATTATTATGAGGATCTGCCATTCTACATACTATGTACTTAATATAGTTTGGAAGCAAATTTCTGTTCAGATCATTTAAAATCTGACAATGCAGTGATAGTTTTTATTAGAATAAAATCAAGATAGTTAAAATGCATGCACAGTACATTTTAAAATGAAAATCTGTATAGTCCCCAAATTAAGAACCTAAGAAAATCCTAAAAGTTCATTTGTTACTTTTGATGTTTTGGTATTCCAAACACATTTGCTCCTGAAAAGCAGTATCACAACTGATGGTTAAGTTGCTATGTTAGTCTTAAGAGCCTATTTAGCTAGTTACGTAATTGAACTTTACAATAATCTTAGTAATCGTAAGTCTTTTTGAAGCACTAGTGGAAAGGAGTGGGAAAAGGAGGGGCTTGAGCTTTGGCATCAGCAGCTCTGGTTGTAATGGAAGCAGGTGATATGAGTGGAGGAGGCTTTGACAAAAATTGCTCACTTTTGAAGAGGAGGGGGAATCCATCTGAGACTAGAGGTTTAGCAATTATATAGTTTGTAAGTCTGGACTGGATAGTAATGAATGTACCTTAAAAGTACTCCAACTTGACATGTACATTTTAAAAGGCTTATCACAGTAAATATAGCTCTTTAGGCAAACATGCACTTTATTAAAGTGGTTCAGTTGCCATGACAGCATATCCGGAATTTATAGCTCCTTGTTTTGACAGTACTTCATTTCCACTTTCTGAGGCACTGAAATCCAGGGCTAAAGTTCTTAACAGCCTCTACTCTCATTGTATGATGAATTTCTATTGTTTAGAAAACTTAGACATGCAAAATGTAGTTTGCTGAATCTGTTTTGTGACTTTACAGTCATATGCATGAATTTTAAGTAGGTATTTTTCAGTTTTGAAATGTTTCCTTTATAATTTTTTTATTATTACCAAAGCTACATAGTATTATAGTTTAATGACCAGAGACAGCCATTCCAAAAAATAGGAGTCCCCTAACCTTATTTCCCAAAGGCAAAACCTTCTTTTCTTTGAGCTGATTTTTTTTTTTTTTAGTATTTACTTCAAATCCCTCAACACTGTACTTATATTGCTGCTTACTTTGTATTTCTGTTTGCTTTGTAATTTTAGCTGTCATAATACAGGAGATAAAATTTCAGCCCTGTCTTCCATTGCCTGACTCTCACACACATATCTTTCTGTTATTTCTATCCTTCTATGAAAGTGCTAGTCATAGTTTTATTGATTTTATAGCAACTTATTACTGATTTTGGCTTGATCAGTATTCACCATGTTTATTAGAACCACATTTACAACATTTACAGGTGAAATGTAGTATGCTATGGATATGTTTTTCTTCCACAACTCATTTTATTTTCTTTGGCATTGATAATTATAAAGGTTTTTCTTTTCTTCTTTTATTAGTTTTCTATGTAGTTATCACTAATCCATCCTCAAAGTTTCCCCGTTTATTTAATCTCCTTCCAATATCTTTAAACATTAAGGATAGTATTAATCTCATCTTGTTAAAGAAATTTCCCCTGGTTCCTTCTGATAAGCTCCAGTCTGAGCTGTTACTCTTTAGGCCTGCTGCAGAGCTCTTATCCTGGAGATTTTCACCTCTTTTCTTTACATAGTTTTCTTTCTTTGTTTACTTCCTTGTTTTGCTGGAGCATTTTCTCCAGTAGCCTCCTAAGAAAGGGTACATTGGAAGCAAATTATTTGTGTTCCTTGCATATTTGAAAATATCTTTGTTCTACCTGATTTTTAATTAGCTGGGTATAAAATTTGAGGAAATAATTTTCTCTCATTTCTAGTATTGGTATTGGGAAATCCAATACAATTCAGAATTGTTATTCTATTTTGATTGTGTGAAATCTTTTTGGCCAGGTGTGGTGGCTCATGCCTGTAATCCCAGCACTTTGGAAGGCCACAGTGGGCAGATCACAAGGTCAGGATTCGAGACCAGCCTGACAAACATGGTGAAACCCCGTCTCTACTAAAAATGCAAAAAATTAACCAGACATGGTGGCACATACCTGTAATTCCAGCTACTCAGGAGGCTGAGGCAGGAGAACCGCTTGAACCTGGGAGGTGGAGGTTGCAGTGAGCCAAGATTGCACCACTCAGCCTCCTAAAGTGCTGGAATTACAGGCATGAGCCGCAACCATGTCTGGCCTATATTTTATATTTTCTTTGTTATTTTCTATCTACTTTCTGGGAGATTTCCTTAGCTTGATAACCAATGAATTATCAATTTCTACTATTTTTTCTTAATTTCTTTGATTACTTTCTTCTCTTCTTTATATATATATATAAAGAATATTTTTACATATTATTTATATATATATTTATATATATAAATATTTTTATATATTCTTTATATATATATTTTATATATAAATATATTTTTTATAGCATACTGATCTTGTTTTACAAATGCAATCTCTTCCAGTTTTCTTAGCTTTGTATATTTGATCTGTTCATACATGTGGCTTTCTACAAATGTCTGTTGATCTTTGGTTGGTTGCTTATATTTACAAGAAAGACACTAACACTGACTGGAAGCTCTGTGGATGTACACAATTTATAGACTATGGCCTTCAATAAATGGTGATTGGAATGGGATGTCTCCTTCGGAAACCCCTGATAGCCATATCTTCAATTTTTTCTCTTGGCTGGTCAGATTCCTTAGAAAAGAATCATTTTATATGATTCTACTCTCTTGCCTGAATGACATAAGCCTGTTTTTCTGTTTTGGGAAGTATGGGGTAAAAAGGCTGAGGGAGAGGGGAAGGTCTCAGCATTTATTTTGTAACTTTCATGTAATCCCCATGAGTTTTGTAGGATATACCTATCATCAATATAGGATTCCTCCATTTAAACACTCTCTACTTTATCCTCTCCAGAGAATAAGTCTGTAGTTTTATTTTTTATTTTTTTATTTTTATTTTTGACGGAGTCTCACTCTGTCACCCAGGCTGGAGTGCAGTGCCGCTGCAACATCCGCCTCCCGGGTTCAAGTGGTTCTCCTGCCTCAGCCTCCCGAGTAGCTGGGACTACAGGTACATGCCACCACGCCTGGCTAATTTTTCATATTTTTAGTGGAGACGGAGTTTCACTGTGTTAGCCAGGATGGTCTCGATCTCCTGACCTCGTGATCCACCTGCCCTGTCAGCCTCCCATAGTGCTGGGATTACAGGCATGAGCCACTGCACCTGGCCAAGTCTGTAGTTTTCTACCAGAATGGTTATGGTAGTTACCTATTGTTGGAATAAGTAGAGAGAAGGTAAATAGCAGTATTGTACATAATCAACTACTTAAACATTCTTTCAGCAGGCCCTCCTATTCTAGCCACACTCCTGTCCCCATTTCAGTTGTGTTATTTTCTGAGCCTTTTTAGATCACTGCAGCGTAAACCAAGTGCTTCTCCACTTTCCGTCTCTAGTTAGGATCTGTCATATTGGTTTATCAGTTATCAGACATTATCTACTTCTTAGCTTCCAAAGTATTGTTGCTATTGACTGTTCTCCAGTTCTCTTTGTCCCTATGCACTTCACTGTCTTTTAAACATAGCATTGAGAAGGAGCAGAAGCTAAATGTGGTCAGCCTGGTATATCTTTTTCTAAAATTTCTAAATAACCCGTTTTAAAAGTTAAAAGATATATATATATATATTCATATTTTACACTTAATTCATGTTGTCCTCTTTAATTCCTGTTTAATTCATACCAAACTGATTTTTCACTCTTACTAAGTAACTTGGCCTCAAGTTACCTGTTAATCTGAACTATCTTAATTTTCTTCCTTCTGCTTCACAGTTGTTCTATATGTCCCCCTTTTCTCTCAGACCTCACTACTGTTGTCTTCATCTCATCACTCCAGCCTCTTCTGGAACCTTCTCCATCCCAGAGATAAGCTAAGTGACCTCATTTCCATTTCTCTTAATCTGTGTATTCCTTGACCTGCCTATTTGTAAGTCTTCCTAAGTTTCTTAAGTAAAAAAAAAAAAAAAAAAAAAAGCAACAAAAAAACTTTCCTTAAACCTTAAGCTCCAGTCCCTGATTTCTTACTCTTCAGTCTTCCCTTTAAAAAAACATGCTCTTCATCTGATTGTTTTTTGCCTTCTGTTTTCTTCTTAACTATGTTCTATTTAGTCTTCTATATAAACTTTTTTGAAAATCACCTTCTAAACAAAACCGCCAACTCCTTCTTGGCCATCGCCTACTTGACTACTTCTTTACGTTGAAACCCATCGTTGTGTTGTTTTTTTAATTCTTCTAGTGTTTGTCTTGTTCTCGTTTAACTGCTCAGGTTTTCCCCCTTTTGTCCCTCTTCTTTCACATTTTCCTTACATGTGGGCTTCTACTTCCTTAGGCTACCTAGAGAACAATGCAGCTAAAAGTTCATATTTACTCATTTTAAGCCATTTTTCTTGCTTTATTAAAAGTGACATACATTTTAAATAATCATTTTTAGACACTAATAAGGTTTAACTTTTAGGCAGGTGCTGTAAAGGATTATATTAAGATGATGCTTCAGAATGATTCGCTTAAATTTCTGGTTTTTGCTCACCATTTAAGCATGCTCCAAGCTTGCACAGAAGCAGTCATCGAAAATAAGGTATGTCACCATTTTTTAATTAAATACTTTTTAGATCACATGTTTTTATTATACTAAATACCAGTTGTAGTCTCATAATTGAGTTTTTTGGTCTTCTTTAGATGGTGGCGTATAAATTATTACATATTTTTCTTGAAAATTATATTAATATTATAAGATGATGATGACATACCATTAAATTTTTTCTTTTCTTAACTGATCTTACAGTTTTTCACTGATCAAATTATCTGGATTGATTAAAGCTACACTGCTATGACAGGCTATAATGTGAATTTCATTTTTGTTCCTGGTTATACCGTTTCAGAGTGGTGGAGGCAGTTTAACATTAAACTTTTTTTATTTACCTACATGACAGTCTTTGAATGTTGGTGACATAGAGAGGAAAGAAAGAATGAATTTGGCCAATTTTACTGTCCAACTGCAGTCATACCATTAAACTTCCAAGCAGTATAGTCTGTGGAAAATTAATACTAAAATTTAGTGTAGATGTATTTGAAACATATGGCCCAAGTAATTTATCAGGTTAAGCTCCATCAAGCCGTAAATAAGCTCCATCAAGGCTTACTGCACCTTCTTGGGTCTACTTTGATTTCCAATAGTCCACCAGTGAGTGACAACATCTTTCTTTGTTTCTATCAAAGATAAAAACTTAGTATACATTGTTTAAACATTAGTTAATATGTTCATTAACGTTACCAAAGAAATAATTCTAGTGTTTCCTTCATAGGAAGATTTATAATATAATAAAGTGCTATACATTAAAAGGTGCTTTCTCACTGGTTATCATATAGTTTCTGAAAAACATCCTCTAAGAGTTAATTAAACTTAATATTTTTTAAATGATTGGGCAAGATACTAGATTCATAATATTTTTCTTATTCTGATTCCATTATACCTTGAAACTACTGGGATTGATTCTGAGTATAGCAGCCTTTTTTTCTCACATCCATTTTACTGATATGTTTAGCATCCCGTTTAGCTTTACTAAGAATTTAAAATGTAGATATTCATGGGGTTGGAGGTCAATTTTTTCCAAATTCTCCCTACCCTGACAATGTATTTTCTTTAGAAAGACCCTCAGGGGATTTTATAATCTTCCTTAATGGATATTAAATGGTTCACTAGTCAGTTAATACTTGCTGTATGAGGTGAGAACGTTAATATGGGACATTCTACTTAATAATTAACTTGGATATTCCCTTATAAAAGTGAATATTCGTATGTTCCAGTATTTAAGGCTATAGCTTCTATAACAGTGCATATATGATAAGGTTTTTTGAAATTTAGGACTTACTATTTTTATAAGTTGAATAATGACTTTTTAGCTATTCTAACACATAATGATAACCCCCTTTTCTCAACTCAAATCATTCTTAAAGACAACAATGTTTAGTTTAACACTTAATGTTTTCCTACTTTTTAAAAATGTGTGTGAGTGCTTCAGTTCCCCACCTCACTGGATATGAACCATATCACATATTTCTTTTAAGTTTAATAATGTGAAAAACCAGAATTCAAATGATAGATTAAAAGCTCTATTTTCCCAGTTAATATTTGCGGTATTTTGAAAATGTACTACTCTCCATGCATCCATAATATGTGGACAGAATCATCTTTCTCCTTTTTCACATGCCTGGCTTTATTTTTACTTTAGAATTAATGATTTTATAACTTTAGAGTTAGTCTGATCCATGGTTTATAGTTAGCATGTCAATTTACATAGAATTTTACTGAAGACAACATTAGCTTAATTCATAAAAGATTTGTGGAGTTTCTGCTATATACAAGGCCTTGCCCTTGACATTGATGGAATAAAGATGAGTTAGACATAGACGCTACTCTCAAGTAGCTTAAAAGATTAAAAAAATAAGAAATTGTTATAAGAAGGTATTTAAAAACTTGGTTAAGATTCTTCTGGTATAACATTTACCAATCTGTCATCTTAACCAAGTTCCATTTTTTTATGTGACCATAAAAATAAGCTGTAAAATTTATAAAATTAGATGGGCATATAGGGGCTTGTCCTAATTTTGCTATTTCCCTTGTTGATGCTAGACTCGTTACATTAGGATAGATGGAAGTGTTTCATCTTCAGAAAGAATACATCTGGTTAATCAGTTTCAAAAGGATCCTGACACTCGTGTGGCTATCTTAAGCATTCAGGCTGCTGGCCAGGTAAGAAATTTCAGGTCTAAATTTGGCAATGAAATGTCATTGAAATAAGAAAAAAGGCCATTCACTATAACTTTGGTTTGTAAACTTGTAACTTTATATCTGGATGACTTGTATAATAAGCATTAATTATTCTTAGAGACTGCTAGAAAATATAACAGAAAGAGTCCTCAACGTCTTTAACACAGATCATCCTAAATTGTCAAGGAAAGAATGTTTTTGAAAGAATATACTTTCAGGCCGGGTGCAGTGGCTCAAGCCGTAATCCCAGTGCTTTGGGAGGCTGAGGCGGGCGGATCACGAGGTCAGGAGTTCGAGACAAGCCTGACCAACATGGTGAAACCCCTGTCTCTACTAAAAATACAAAAATTAGCCGGGCATGGTGCCATGAACCTGTAATTCCAGCTGCTTGGGAGGTTGAGGCAGAAGAATAGCTTGAACCCAGGAGGCAGAGGTTGCAGTGAGCCAAGAGCACACCATTGCACTCCAGTGTGGGTAACAGAGCAAGACTCCGTCTCAAAAAAAAAAAAAAAAAAAAGAATATACTTTCAAAGAAGAGTGAGAAGAGTATAGTTAATTCAATCATATTTTTGTGACCTTTTTTTCCTCCCTTTGAGTTTGTATAGGCTTTTCGCATACCTGTCTTATAGCCAGCCCTTCACTTACTTGGTTGTGTTGCATTAGGATCTGTGTGGCAAGGTGGCCTGGGGGAAAATAACTCTTCTGTCTCAGGACTTTTTATGGAATGCCCCTGTTGTGTCCCTTAGGATTAAGTTTGGGGGCAAGTCAACAAAAATTCCAATTAAGACTGACTTAAATACACTAAGTTTCATTCTCTTATGTAGACTGTCCAGGCCTAGCATAGTGTTTGCACCAAGTCCTTAGGACCCATGCCCCTTCTGGCTTTCTGCTTTACCACTCTTAGCAAGTATCTCTTTCTTTTTTTCTTTTTCTTTTTTTTTTTTTTTGAGACAGTCTTGCCCTGTCGCCCAGGCTGGAGTGCAATGGCATGATCTTGGCTCACTGCAACCTCCACATCCTGGGTTCAAACAGTTCTCAGGCCTCAGCCTCCCAAGTAGCTGGAATTACAGGCACCTGCCACCATGCCCAGTTAATTTTTGTATTTTTAGTAGAGACGGGGTTTCACCATGTTGGCCAGGCTGGTCTCAAACTCCTAACCTTGTGATCTGCCTGCCTCGGCTTCCCAAAGCGCTAGGATTACAGGTATGAGCCACCACACCTGGCCTAGCAAGTATGTCTTATCTAAAAGGGCTGCTAGAGCTTCATCATATCTGCAGTCCAAGCAGCTGCCTGGAAAAAAGCACACTGCATCTCACTGTCTTGTAGTTAGTCCCACAACCACACCTAACTTCAAGGGAAGCTGGGAAGAGTAACCTTTATTCCAAGTGGCCCTGCTAAAAATTGGGTGTTATGGTACAAAGGAATAAGAGAAGGATAGATATTAGGGAAAGTAATGGCAGTCTCTGCCGCAGTATATAAGAGGGGATCCTCTGGACGGTTTTTCTGCTAACATTCTAAAATATTTTGTTGTGAATGTCTAAGCTAGGATGCTTAACATAAGGAAAAGTAATTGAGCATACTGCTATTCGACCAAGCTGGTGCATGCCAAAGATCTGCTTTTACCCAGCTAATTGAAGTATGTAAAATTGTATATAGAGAGAAACTTTATGAGGATGAAGCAGTTCTACAACTCACTTGGAGTTCTAACCAAAAGGAGGGTTGTTTCAGCACTTCCCGCATGTTCAGTTAAACTTCTAATAACCAGTTATGTATCTGTTAGAGTATTCCAGCCATAGAGAATATCATCAAAAAGAGCTTAGAATTAGAAATGAAGTACTTAGAGCTGAGGAGGTGCTAAGTAGGTGAAAGCCAGACAGGAGAGTCTAGGACCTTTTGAAATTAATAATGTATGGGGCACTTACATTTTATTCAAGGCTGTATTTCTGAAGACCCTATATAAATCAAGACTCATATACTTAAGGACTGATATCTCCATAGGAATAAAGGAAAGTAGAAAGGTCTTTGTTCTCGGTACTGTGAATCTTACATTATAGTTTAATAGCTGCTTAGAATGGTATTGATCTTGACAACATATTTGCCCTTTATGCTTGTATAGCCAAATGATGCTTTTTATAAAATTAAACATGTCTCTCTTTAAATACTACTTTTTATTTTTTCCGCATTATTTCTAATATTCTGTGGCATTTTCAGTCCCAAATAGCAGCACAGTATAACATGTTTGGGTCTGGTCTCTTGTAATTCTAACTTCTTTTTCAGAGAGACTGATTTTCAGTGAATTTTTCAGCTTGAGAACTAGTACCACTATTTAATTAATGTTAGTATGATTTTGTTATGTGATATGAAAACATCTTAAGTGAAAATAACATATCAAAATGATAGCATAGCAGTCACAAAGGTCACTCACAGGAGTTTGGTGCATGTGAACAACAAACAGCATTGATTAGATGATTCTCCAAAAAAACAGATGTGTCTGTTTACCACCTAATGTCATTTTACTGCTATATGGCAATAGCATAAGCATGGTTCACATTTCATTCAGCCTACCAACATTAAAGTCATGCATTTTTGACACATTTTTTAGTTTGACACAATTTTTAGTTTGAGGATATTTGCATTATTTTATATATTGATTATAAAGCAAGACTTAGTTAATATTTTTTATGTCACACTATTTGAAATTCATGAAAATGCAATTGCACTGTATATGTTGAGACATAGGCAGTAAATTTCAGGTCTTCAGAATATAACATGAGAAATTTCACAGGAAGAAAATAGTATGACCAAAGACGTGATTTTCTTGCTTTGTAACATGACAGTGTGAATTAAAGAAGATGTAAATGCTCTCTGCCTAGTTGCTATGGATACCATATGTTAGGAATTGTATCCTCATTTATAAGGTATTTTATTAGATTTTCCAGTGGTAATGTGAATCTAGTCATTATCAGAATAAAGTGATTTAGTTTATATACTTTCATCAAGCTAACTTTTGACATTTTGAAATACCTTTCAAATGTGTTTTTTGTAGTTCACCTACAAAAAAACACATTTGAAAGGTATTTAAACGTTCTTCATTTGCCTTTCATGAATTAAATCTTAATTTGGCCTAAAATAAACAACTAATTTGTTTTCAAGTCCTTCAGTGTTCTCCATTTAACATGTTTCGAAAGAGTTTCTTATATATGGCTGTGTGTTACATTCTCAATTTACTTGCATCTCAATTTTTTTGCTTTATTTCACTTAGGGATTAACATTTACTGCGGCAAGTCATGTTGTTTTTGCTGAGTTGTATTGGGACCCTGGACATATAAAACAAGCAGAAGACCGAGCTCACAGAATTGGCCAGTGCAGTTCTGTGAATATTCACTACCTTATTGCAAATGGCACTCTAGACACCCTTATGTGGGGAATGTTGAATCGCAAGGTAAAGCTTGAATTTAAACCAAATTAGCTGCTTACTTATGATGATCCATAACCTGTGTGAGATAAGAGGCTGAGTTTTAGTGTTTTCAGGCAAAGGATACTTCCATGCATCAAGATAATAATGATATTAGAGACCAAGTTAAGAAAAGGCTTCGATAGTAGTACCTTGCCTGCTATCCTCTAATAAGAGAGGCATGAATTTCCATATATTCATATTATCTTCCAAGCCCTTCTACTACTTTAGAGGCTATAGCAATGGGGTTGGCTAGCAAGGGAATATACTATTTCAAGCCCCAAGTCCTTTGTGTAACCTAAGAATAAACCCTTTCCAGAAGAATTCTTGAGTTCCCAGATAATTTTAGACAGAATGTAGCCTGTACCCAGACTCTAGAAAATGTAGGAATGACATTGCTTTCTCCATCCTCTCGACTGTCTCTTCTTAGTCTTAACAAAGTTATAGAAAGGACATGATTAAGGCTTAGGTGATTTCTGGCCGGGTGCAGTGGCTAACTCCTGTAATCCCAGCACTTTGGGAAGCCAAGGCGGGTGGATCACCTGAGGTCAGGAGTTTGAGACCAGCCTGGCCAACATGGTAAAACCCTGTCTCTACTATAAAAATATAAAACATTAGCTGGGCATGGTGGCGGGTGCCTGTAATCCCAGCTACTTGGGAGGCTGAGGCAGGAGAATTGCTTGAACCCAGGAGGTGGAGGTTGCAGTGAGCTGAGATCATGCCATTGCACTCCAGTCTGGGTGACAGAGCAAGACTCTGTCTCAAAAGAAAAAAATAGAATTAGATTATATCTGAGTTAGGTTGGGCAGCCATAACAAAGTACCATAATTGGGTGGTTTATAAACAATAGAAATTCATCTCTCACACTTTTAGAGGCTAAAAATCTGAGATTAGGATGCCAGTGTGGTTGAGTTTTGGTGAGGGCCCTCTTCCAAGTTGCTGACTGCTGCTTTCTCATTGTGGAAAGAGGGCAAGAAAGCGCTCTGGGTCTCTTTTATAGGGGTCTGAGCCCATTCATGAGGGCTCTACCCTCACGACTTAATCACCTCCCAAAAGCCCAACCTCTGAACACCATCAACATTGGGAGTTAGGATTTTAACATACAAATTTGGGGGGATACAAACATTCAGCCCATAGCACTGTTTTTCAGTGCAGTGTTTTTCAAGCCCTGAATATAGATGCTCAAAATGGCCAGTCACATGTTGGTTAAGTTCCAAAGCATATAAATATTAGAATAAAAGTTTTTATTAAGAAAGTGAATAGTATAACTCCTCAACAAAGACCATTTTCTCATTAAGCATTAAACCATTGACTAGGTAATGGGTTATAATTTTGGATAATTATTGCTATGGTTTGAATGTTCATTTCCTCTAAAATTTACTTTGAAACTTAATCCCCACTGTGGCGGTATTGAGATGTGGGCCATTAAGAGGTGATTGGCCTTCTTTCCCACCCTCTTCTAAAAAAAAAAGGAAAAAGAAAAAGAGGTGATTGGGTCATGAGGGCTCTGCCTCATGAATGGATTAACCCATTCATGAAGTAAGGGATTAATAAGTTGTCATAAGAGTGCGGCTGGTGGCTTTACAGGAAGAGGAAGAGAGACCTAAGCTAGTACCACTCAGCCCCCTCCCCATGAGATGGCCTGTGCTATCTCAGAACTCTGCAGGTGCCCACCCCCAAGAAGCCCTCACCAGATGTGGCCCCTCAACCTTAACTTCTCAGCTTCCATAACTATAAGAAGTAAGTTCGTTTTCTTTATACATTACACAATTTCAGATATTCTGTTAGAAGCAACAGAAAACAGACTAGGATGTCAATGAAGAGTCAGACTGTAAACATTTGAAGAGATTTATTCTGAGCCAGATGTGAGTGACCATGGCTGATGATACAGCCCCAGGAGATTCTGAGAACTTGTGCTTTAGATGGTTGGGCTACAGCCTGGTTTTATGCAAGGTATGGTGGAGGGAGGCATTGATTCCAGATCACAGGTGGATGCAGATTTTTTCTGATTGGCAGTTGGTTGAAAGAGTTTATCTGAAGACTTGGAATATCTGGGTTAAGATAAGGGGTTGTGGAGACCAAGGTTCTTATGCCGATAAAGCTTCCAGGTAACAGGCTTCGGACAGAATAGATGGTAAATGTTTCTTATTAGACATTAAAAGGTGCCAGACTCCTTAGTTAATTCTCTCCTGGATCAGGATAAAGACCTGGAAATGAAAGGGGATTCTCTACAGAATGTAAATTTTCCCCACGAGAGACAGCTTTGCAGGGCCATTTCATAGAAAAGAAATATTTTGGGGAATAAAATACTTCAATTTGTTTTAGGGCCTGCTATCTGTCATGTTGATGTCTTACTGCTGCATAGAGTCTGTTTTGTCTGTCTTAAGATCTCTGTTTTAATGTTAATGCTGGTCAGCTTTTTTGAGATGGCATCTTGCTCTGTCACCCAGGCTGAAGTGCAGTGACAAGATCTTGGCTCACTATAACCTCTGCCTTCTGAGTTCAAGTGACTCTCCTACCTCAGCCTCCTAAGTAGGTGGGATCACAGGTGCCTGCCACCATGCCCAGCTAATTTTTGTATTTTTAGTAGAGATGGGATTTCACCATGTTGGCCAGGCTGGTCTCAAACTCCTGACCTCAGGTGATCCACCTTCCTTGGCCTCCCAAAGTGCTGGGATTACAGGCGTGAGCCACTGCACCTGGCCTGTTTTGGGTTTACTTTGGATGCTCTTGGCCAAGAGGAGGGATCCATTCAGTTGGTTGGGAGGCTTATTATAATTATATTACTAAAGCCCATATGTTGGAACAGTAATATTTTCTTAGAGGGTAGCTTATGATTTAAATGCAAAATAAGTTACTTAGTGAATTTCAGCTGTGAGGCAAACTGTTGTAAAATTCATGTATTTTTTTCTCCTGTAGGCTCAAGTTACAGGGAGCACACTGAATGGTAGGAAGGAAAAAATTCAGGCTGAGGAAGGTGATAAGGAAAAATGGGATTTCCTGCAGTTTGCTGAAGCTTGGACTCCAAATGACAGTTCTGAAGAGTTAAGGAAGGAAGCTTTGTTCACTCATGTAAGATTATATGCCGTACTCTTTTCTATTTTTTAAAATCCTAAAACTATAACAATTGTATTATGTATGGTTTTAAATAGCAACTCTTAATTATTTATTGAATAATTTAAAGGAGACTTCACATTAAGCTGGAAACCTCCTTAGAACCAAAAATTAACATTGTTGTCCAACAGTTTTAGTACTCACCATTCAACTCCTCAGATAAACAAACTATAGAATTCAGAATTTAAAGGAAAATATAGGAGGCTAACTTTATGATCCTAAGAATAGGGAAGGATATATTAAATATTCCTTAAAACATGCAAATAATAAAGACAAAAGTTAAGATATTTAAGTATATCGAAATCAAAGGTTTTGTTATACAAAATGTCCTGTATATAAATCGCAGACTCAGTAAAGATATTTGCATTACAGTTTTCAAAGTATATGAAGAATTTATCCAACTCAATTAGTAAAGCATAAACAAGCCAACAGAAAAATAGGCAAAGAGCCTGGCATGGTGGCTCATACCTGTAATCCCAGCACTTTGGGAGGCTGAGGCGGGTGGATCACCTGAGGCCAGGAGTTCAAGACCAGCATGGCCAACATGATGAAACCTTGTCTCTACTAAAATTACAAAAAATTAGCTGAGCGTGGTGGTGCACACCTATTATCTCAGCTACTCGAGAGGCTGAGGCATAAAATCTCTTGAACCGCCTGAACCAGGAAGGCAGAGGCTGCGGTGAGCTGAGATGGTGTTGCTGCATTCCAGGCTGGGCGACAGAGTGAGACTGTGTCTCTGTCTCAAAAAACAAAAAAAGAAGAAAAATAGGCAAAGAATTTGAGCATAGAGGACACCTGAATAGCCAATAAACATGAAAAGAAACTCTATGTCACTAAAGTAAGGCAAATTGTAAAGATAATTTCCCCCTTTACTATTTATTATTAGTAATAACTGATCTAACACTTTCAAAGCATGGGATCCCCTGCCCCAGCCCATTCCCGAAACTTTTCACTGAGTGATTTTAGGCATTTATTGATGATGTTTGCATGAATCACCTTTGAAATGGCTTTTCTGATTCCATCATTGCTTCCATATTTACTAGTTGGCATTTTTCTATAAAGAAGAAATTTACCTCCCTGCTTTAAAAAAATAAATTACCACTATGGGCTGGGCGTGGTGGCCCAAAGGCCTGTAATCCAGAACTTTGGGAAGCTGAGGTGGGTGGATCAGTTGAGGTCAGGAGTTCAAGATGAGCCTGGCCAACATAGCGATCTCTACTAAAAAAAAAAATGCAGAAAAATAATTAGCCGGGCGTCATGGCACATGCCTGTAATCCCAGCTACTCGGGAGGCTGAGGCAAGAGAATCACTTAAACCCAAGAAGTAGAGGTTTTGGTGAGCCAAGATCACACCACTGCACTCTAGCCTAGGCCAGAGTGAGACTCCATCTCAAAAAAAAAAATTGCTATGACCTTTGGGGTTTCAATTGATGTTATTATTTAATATGTTATAATCCTTTACCTTTTTTTCTTTTTCTTTTTTTTTTTTAGTAGAGATGGGGTTTCACCATGTTGGCCAGGATGGTCTTGATTTCTTGACCTCATGATCCGCCCACCTCAGCCTCCCAAAGTGCTGGGATTATAGGTGTGAGCCTCAGTGCCCAGCCCTTTTTTTTCTTTTTAAGCTTAAATCTGGGTAGTGAAAGCTCCCTTAAACTGGCTCCTTTTTAAAAAAACACATCCTTATAATTATCTGAGTGCTTCCTTGCTTTCTGGCATACAATATATAACAGGTTCACCTTAATTTTTTTTGTTGTTGTTTTTTTTTTTGCCTCAGACCTGGAACTGGCCATTTCTTTAAGAAGCACTGATTCTCTTTACTGTGGAGTGATATTTAGAAATTAAGACTTTGTTGTTCCTCTGTGCTGTCATTGCTTGTAGGCTCTTTTCAATGTACAGAATATATTCCTACACATATATAAGGATACGTGCACAAAGATCTTTACTATGTCATTTTTTAGAATGCAGAAAAAATGGAAACAACCAAAATGCCGATCAGTAGAAGAATGGATACGTCGATTGTCATATCTTGTAAAATGCTATTTAGAAGTTAACGTGAATGAGTTAGATTTATGTTATCAACATGATCGGATCTTGAAAATACAAGATTGCTTTAAAAACACATAGCACACACACAGCATATTCTATATTTATATTTGCGAGTACATATATATGTAATAGAACATAAACACACATTGGAAGAATATATATCAAATTTTATTCTTCTCCTCTCCCAGAGAGGAGAATGGGTCTGGGGAAGAATAAAAATGTGATAGCAACTTGAGCAAAAATGTTTTATTTATTTTATAAAAAGATCAGAAGTACAATATTAGTATTTGTAAATTTTGAATGGTGGGTGTAAGGGTTATTGCCGAGTTTAAAATGAGGAAACTGAGGCCAGTATAAGAAAATTAAATGCCAGTTTATTCAGCTCCCGGGCGAGGTTCTATGGTCCGGGTAAAGGGGCCCAGAGAAGTCGCACTGACTTCCTGGGACATGGGGTTTTTGCGGCTATGAGGAACGAGCAACAGCTGGGTGCTCTGATTGGTTCCGGGGCAGCGGGATTGAGACGTGATGGGCCGCTATTGGTTGGCGGGGTGTTGGGCGGGTTTTTCTAATGCAAGATCTGGCCAGGGTTGCATCAGCTGGAGTTTTTCAGGAGAGCTGTGAGCAGAGGTAGGTGGAGTGCAGAGGCAAATGCCGGGAGCAGAGACCAGTGCCGAGTGCAGAGATAGGTGCTGGATGCAGAGCTAGGTGCCAGGTGCAGAATAGGTGGGTGTGTCTGGCTTCCTGGCGAGGCAGGCGGCCTTACAGTGGGTATATAGATTTTTGTTGTGTTCACTATATAGTTCTATGTGTAAAAATCTCTCAGTCTCACCTCTAACAAATGTTCAATTTAAAAAAGAAAGAAAGAAATGTTCAATTTATTCAAAGATACTAAGGAAATTTAGTCTACTGATAACTTATTTTTCTTCTGAATATTGCCAGAATTTCAGTATTTCCAATAGAATTTTCCTATTTATTTGATTTCTTTTTTATCTGTTTACAATGCCTTTTAAAGAACATTTCCAACATTTAGCATTTTTAGAAAACTTCCAACTTTCCATTAAACTTTGTCAGATTAACCAAACTTGCCATTTGATATCAAAAACTTCTTTGACTCAGAAATTTATATCAGTTCTAATTGGATGATTTTTATTTAATAGCTTGTGGATATTTCAGTAGTATAAGCACTTTAAGGAATGTTCATTTCTTCCCTGTCCCAGTTCCCTGCTGCTGCAGCTGGAGGGAGCTAGAGCAAGGAATAGGGGCCTAACACTGTGGGAAGAACAGATTGTGTTAGTCAGCATATGACTCAGACCAGCTGGTCAGCCCCAGAGGCGCAGAGTCCAAGAGGTTCAAAGAGGAGGAGACCCAAGGGTAGAGAGTGAGCCTGGAGGACAAGAAAGGATAAATTAAGGGCAGGAAGAAAGTGAGGAGGCCCCAGCACCCTGGTTCCTTAGGTCCCCATAATCTTCTTAACCTTGCCAATCCATCATATTCAGAATGATTTTTAGGAAACAAATAAATTTGGTACTAGTTGGTCTTCAGTGAATCTGATTTCAGGTAAATTGACTTTTAGTATATTGGTTACTGGGCAAATAAGTCACTTAGTGTATGAGCTTTTGGCAAATTGGTTTTCTGTTAATTGACCTAGAACCTAACATTACTTTGATTATGGGTCCTAGGAGCAGGGAAACTTGTGGTTAGGAAGAGAAAGAGGATAAGAATGAGAAAAAAATTTCCGAGACAAAATGTTTATATTAGTTTTGATATCTCCTGCCTTAACATCTGGTGCTCATCACTGCTCAAAATAGCATTATCTCTTCTTTCCTTCTTCTTTTACTCAGAATTCTCTTTCTGCCACATAATTCAGCTAACTATTGGGATTTTAAAAAAATAAATAAATAGAACCAAGGCTGGTACTCTTAGCAGCAGCAAATCTGTACAGTTCTGCAGCAATTAGCTTCTTGCCTCCTTAGAGGAGAGAATTCAGCCAAGGGGCACAAGGCAGGAGAGACGGAGGCAAGTTTTAAAGCAGGAGTAAAAGTTTATTAAAAAATGTTTAGGCCAGACGCAGTGGCTCATGCCTGTAATCCCAGTACTTTGGGAGCCCAAGGCAAGTGGATCACCTGAGGTCTGGAGTTTGAGACCAGGCTGGACAACATGGTGAAACCCCATCTCTATTAAAAATAGAAAAATTAGCCAGGTATGATAGCACGCGCCTATAATCCCAACTACTCAGGAGGCTAAGGCAGGAGAATCACTTGAGCCCAGGAACCAGAGGTTGCAGTGAGCTGAGATTGCACCACTGCACTCCAGCCTGGGTGACAGAGTGAGACTCTGTCTCAAAAAAAAAATTTTTTAGAGCAGGATCAAAAGGAAGTAAAGTACACTTGGAAAAGGGCCAAGTGGGCAACGAGCCATCCAAGTGCCATGTCCAAACCTTCACTTGGGGTTTTATACATTGGCATAGATTCCAGGTTTTACGTTTCTTCTCCCCTTATTCTTCCCTTAGGGTGGGCTGTCCGCATGTACAGTATCCTACCAGCACTTGGGCGGGGCACATATACAGTGTGTTTACTGAAGTTGTGCATATGCTCCTTTGGGGCCTTTTTTTCTTAACCAGTCCAGTGTTCCTAGAGGAAGGAAGGTAATATGTCAGTTAGACTCCACCATTTTGCCTCTTAGTGTTCATGCTTGGGCCCACTCACCCAGCTCCTGAGATCTTATTGGGAAGCTGCAGATCACCACCTTCAGGTGTTTTCATTTGGAGATTGCCTTTCCCTGGTGCTGGCTGCAACCAAGTGTTATTTTAGAGAGACGTGTAACAAACACCTGACCATCACCTGATAATCACCTGACATTCCTGGTTGTAGGGGGTCCTCTCCTGCCCTACTCATGTCTGCCTAGCCTACTCTTAACAGTACTCCACCAATATATACTAGTATAAGTGCAGTAGTTGTTAAAATATTGGCTAGGTGCAGTGGCTCACATCTGTAATCCCAGCACTTCGGGATTTCAGTGCAGGAAGATCACTTGAGCCCAGGAGTTGAGAGCAGCCTGGGCAATATAGTGAGAACTTGTCTCTGCAAAAAAATAGAATCAAATTAGTCGAGTATGGTGGCACATGCCTGTGGTCCCAGCTACTTGGGAGACTAAAGTGGGAAGATCATGTGAGCCCAGGAGATAGAGGCTGCAGTGAGCCATGATTGTGGCACTGCACTCCAGCCTAGATAACAGAGCAAGAAAAAAAAAAAAGAAGTATTTTCGTAATTTTCAGCAAAGCCATTCTTCAATCCCTCACCTCACCACCAGGGCTTTCTGGTCCTCCCCATGATCTTGTGGCAGGCCAGTTCTCTCTGACAGTCACACAGACTGACCTGCATGACAGTCACACAGACAGGCCTGCATAGCACTCCAGTTACATAGATGAATTTCCACTGTGCTGCCTTAACATTGAGCAAATAGTTAAGCCTAGGGAAATCGGTGCCCAGACATCAAAGCTGAAAATGAAATATATGGTCACTAGGAGCCTTCCAAAGCCTTCTCCCTAACAAGCCAAAATAATGAAGACATGCTTACATTCCTAGAGTAGGACCTGTGTGGGGTCCATGAAATCTGAGATGACTCAAGGTAACAGAAGCAGTTGTTTGAATAGATTTATTAGAGAGTCTGAGGCATCTCTGGGCCAAGCTGTAAATGAGATAAGATAGAAATAATCACTCCGGGGGCAGGGCATGGTGGCTCACACCTGTAACCCCAGCACTTTGGGAGGCTCAGGCAGACAGATCACCTGACATCAGGAGTTGGAGACCAGCCTAGCCAACATGGTGAAACCCCATCTGTACTAAAAATACCCAAATTAGCTGGCCATAGTGACACGCACATGTAGTCCCAGCTACTCAGGAGGCTGAGGCATAAGAATGGCTGAAATCCAAGAGATGGCGGTTGCAGTGAGCCAAGATCGCACCATTGCACTTCAGCCTGGGCGGCAGAGCAAGATCCTGTCTCAAACAAATAAAATTTAAAAAATTTTTTAAATGAAAATAATCACTCTGGTATCACAGTAGACAGGCCTTGAAAGTACTGGGGCTCTCACAGCTTAATTGGACTTAGCAAGCATTTTCTTGGCCTCTGACCTTCTAGTTGAAACAAAATTAGTTACCTGTAGACAAATGCTATGCTGCACATAGGCACACAACCCCACCGATATAAGCACTAAGAAAATTGTAACACTTTGAGTTGGTCTGGTGGAATTATCTCCTCTGACCTTCTCCTTGTATCCAGTTAAAGCAATAAATTCTCTTCTTTCCTATTTTGTCTGCTCCTCGTTATTGGGCCACGAGAAAATGCAGCCAGACCAGCTCAGTTCCAGGAACAATCTGGTACCTCTAGGACTCTGCTTCAACCCAGCATTGGCTAATGCCGCTGCTATACCTTGAGATATATACTTGAATATGTTATACACACACACACACACACTTGAATATATTATTCAAATATTTGAATACCTTGAATGAAACTAATCCACACAAATGTATGAATCACAATTCTTTACCCATGCTAGATGTTTAAATTTTTAAAAGAAATTACAGTATTTATTAACCCAAATGAAACTCAAATTGAAGTCCAACTTAAGTGAAAAGAAAAAATTCCACCACCACAAGGAAAGATACTTTTGCACAGCCCAGTTGGCTGTCCCATAAGTAAGTAGTCCTGCCTTGGAGTCCATCACCAGGGTCACTGCCTCAGATGTGGTCAGTCCAGTTTCCACCGCTTCTTCCTTTCTTCTACATCTGAATGTGCCTGACTTCTAAGTACTATTTTGGTTTTGAAGTGTTTTGATTTCCCTACAGTGGCTTCCATTGAGTGATAATGTAGGTCATCTCCAGGCGGGAGAAAAGTATGCATCATATTAGTGTATATTATTTCCAAGCAATGAAGGGCTGTTTCTGAATAAAGCAAGCTGAGTGGAGTATTCAAATAGTGAGGCTGCTTCTCTCTCCAGTTTTCATTTTGCTACCATCATCTGACAAGTATCTCTTCCTCTAGCTCTAGCTGTGGGAAATTGGGGCCCTTCCCTTAACCTCTTTAGGGCCTTTTCTTATCCTCTTTTACTCCTTTCTCCAATAATCAGCAACATTATTTATCTAGCCATTTGAGTCCCTAGATTACTAGATGGCTTCTAAGCCCCCTTTCATCCATTATATATAAACTATAATGTATCCTAAGAGAAACTTGGTGCATAAATGATTCATACGTGAGCAAAAAAAAAAGGACTCTAATTTAGTATGGGTAATGAGTCCTGCTTCTGGTGACGATACGTCTGATTTCTGCTTGGCTTCTCTTCTTTTCATCTCAATAAGCCAGAGCTGCTTCTTTTTCCTTACTTCATACAGTAGTTTTCTTTACATTTTGAGATGGATTTCTAGGAAATTCACAAATCCAGCCAGAAGGACTACTTCTTCCAGTCATTTCTTGCTACCTCTTGCATCAGCCCACAATGCAGTCTCTGCTTTCCCTTGCCAGTTGTTTTGTGTGTCCTTAGTTCAATGTGTCCCAGTGTTCCTTGTCCTCATTAGCCTCTCCCTAGTTGCCTGCTTTCCTCACCCAACCTCTGTGCGAGCATCTTTGGCCTGCCTTTTCTCCATCACAGTCCTCCTTAGGTTCCCTGGCCTGCTGTCCTCACGGGCTTCTGGACCATCCTTTACCCAAAGCAGATTTACATTTCAAACACTTACATTTGCGTCAAAAATATGTAGAATGGTTGCTTGTCTGCTGCAAAAAATTGTATGTAATTAGGAGAGCTCTTCAGCATTATTATGAAATTTTAAAATACGCCCTCAAGCCAGAGCTTGGTGGCTCAAGCGTGTAATCCAAGCACTTTGAGAGGCCCAGTCCCGCCTTAGGCCAGGTGTTTGAGACCTGCCTGGGCAACATGGCTAGATCTTGTCTCCATTTAAAAAAATAAGAAGAAAATTAGCTGGGTGTCGTGGTACACACCTGTAGTCCCAGCCACTTGGGAGGCTGAGGAGGGAGGGATTACTCCAGCCCAGGAGGGTGATTGTGCCACTGTACCCCAGCCTGGGCAACAGAGTGAGATTCTGTCTCAAAAACAAACAAAAACAAAACAAAGTTCTCAAAATTCAAAAACAAACCACATTTTTTATTAAATGCCAACGTTGTATGAAATGTTTGCTTTGCTATGGTAAAAAGTGAAAATTAAAAATGTCTCATATATACAAAAAAAAACCTTTTTTCCTGTGTGTTGTCTAATTGAATAAATGGTAACAGCAAAAGGAAAGTTGACCACAGGAGTTGTGGCATTCATGAAATCTAAATCCCTCTTGTCCAAAATCTCTTCTATCTGAATGTGGTAAAGAACTGGTTTCTTGGGGCTAGCACATCTTAAATATTTATTTAATATATATTTTAGGAATTCAAAGTGTTGTACTGAACCGAGCATAGAAAGTCAACACCAAGACAAAAGTATGCCAAATTGCAGGGTCTTTATTGCCGGCGGCCACGGAGGACTCGCGTCTCCAACCCGTGGCCCCAAAAGGAAGGTGTCAAGACCTTTTATACCCGTCAACCACCTCGGGAGTGAGGGTGAGGGGCGGGGATGGGGGTAAGGGGCTTCAGACATTCCAAGGGCTAGTAGATTCTGTAAATCACCTCCTGGGTGGAGATGAGGGTGTGGGGCGGGGGTGGGGGTGAGGGGCTCCGAGGGCCAGGAGACTTTTTGACTTTCTGATTGTTACTTAAGTGGTTCACAAAAAGTCAAGATAAGCATTTGTTTACACATTGTCTGGGTAGGGTGGAAATTAAAAGTTGCAGGGGCCAAGATGGCATGGGTTTAGACTGCTTGCCTGTCACATTTGGGTTATAGAGAGCAGTTTCAACAGAAAGCCGAGGTATGGTTGAGGTATGCAGTTTTATGGGGCTTTTACCATGTCACAAAAGCACTTTCTAACTATTATGTAATTAGTCTGCATAATAGCCTAATAATAAGTACATGAAGGTAGCCTCATTGTTACAGATAGAGACATACAAATGTCTCTGTCATAGTGTTGTAGGAAAATCTGGGTTCTTGTCACACGACCAGGATAATTTAGGCATGCAGATGTTGTACTGAACCGAGCATAGACAGTCAACACCAAGACAAAAGTAGGCCAAATTGCAGGGTCTTTATTGCCAGAGGCCATGGAGGACTCACGTCTCTCCAACCCGTGGCCCCGAAAAGGAGGGTGTCAAGACCTTTTATACCCCTAAAACCACCTCGGGGTGAGCATGTTGGGGGGGGGTGGGAGTGAGGAGCTTCAGACATTCCGAGGGCTAGTGAATTCTGTAAATCACCTTCTTGGCAGAGATGAGGGTGAGGGGCGGGGGTAGGGGTGAGGAGCTTCAGACATTCCAAGGGCCAGGGGACTTTTGACATTCTGATTGTTACTTAAGCGGTTAACAACAGTCAAGATAAGCATTTGTTTACACATTGTCTGGGTAGGGTAGAAATTACAAGTCGCCGGGGCCAAGATGGCCTGGGTTTGGACTGCTTGCCTGTCACATTACAGGTTACAGAGAACAGTTTAAACAGAAAGCCAAGGTATGGTTGAGGTATGCAGTTTTATGGGGCTTTTACCATGTCACACAGACACATTGTAGGGTGAGAAGGACAGGGTTTATTGGGTGAGAAGAAAAAAAAGGGAAACAGGGACTCTCAGCAAAGTGGGAGTCCTGCAAGAGAGGCCAGGCTCCTTCTTCCTGCAAAGGGTGTGAACTTCCCAAGGCTCCACCCCATCCTCCCAATGCACAGGCAGGTTGGAGATTCTCCAGGGAGCCCCTTTTACTTTGCTGTTTCAGTAGCTTACATCACATTATGTTATTATTAGACATTTGTCTTATTTACTTTTATGACTTTAATATACTCAATGACTAACATGTATTGAGTTGTTATTTCTTGCAGCCACTGTGCTAAGCCCTTAACATTCAGGATCTTTTTTTTTTTTTTTTAACTTATTTAAATAAAGATGGGATCTCACCATGTTGTCCAGGCTGGTCTCATAAACTCAAGCAGTCCTCCCACCTCAGCCTCCCAAAGTGTTGGGATTACAGGTATGAGCCACCACTCCAGGCTCATGATCTTATTTTAACCTTCAGAGCAACATCATGAGGAGGATACCCCACTAAATCTGAGAAAGGTTACATAATGTGCCCAAGGTCATACAGCCAATAAGTGACACAATTGGGGCAGAAAGTGCCAGGCCTTTCTGCTCCAAGGTCTGTTCTCATAGCTTTGCCAAACTATACTAGATGCATTAGAGTTAGCATATCGTGGGCCTTCAATAAATGTACGTGAAATGAATACAACATTGAAAAACTTCAATTTGGTTTAGTCAATGTTTCTAGGATGTGAGCCACATACAGGACACTGAAAGATCATTCATTATATAAACATTTATTAAGAGGATATGAAATACAAGTCAAAACCACAATGGGATGCCACAACACACCCAGTAGGATGACTAAAACGAAAAAAGACAAGTATTGGCAATGATGTAGAGAAATTAGAAGACTTTATGTTGCTGGTAGGCATGTAAAATGATACAGCCATTTTGTAAAACCATGTAAGAGTTCCTCAACATGTTAGACATAGAGTTACCATATGACCCAGCAATTGTACTTCCAAGGGAATTGAGAACATCTGTCTACACAAAAACTTAGATATGGGTGTTATAACAACATGATTCCTAATAGCCAAAAAAGTTAGACCAGTCCAAATGTTTATAAATTGATAAATGGGGAAACAAAGTGTGGTTAATCCATATGTTCCCAGAAAGGGGTCCCGATCCAGACCTCAAGAAAGAGTTATTGGATCTCATGCAAGAAAGAATTCAGGGTGAGTTTACAGAGTAAAGTGAAATGACATTTATTAGAGAAGTAAAGAGACTGAAGAATAGCTACTCCATAGGCAGAGCAGTGGCATGGGCTGCTTTACTGAGTATACTATGATTATTTCTTGATTATATGCCAAACAAGGGGTGGATTACTCGAGTTTTCCAGGAAACAGGTTGCAGGTTCCTGGAACTGAAGGTTCTTTCCCTTTTTAGACCATTTAGGGTAACTTCCAGATGTTGCCATGGCATTTGTAAACTGTGTGCTGGTGGGAATGTCTTTTAGCATGCTGATGCATTTCATTAGCATATAATGAGCTGTGAGGATGACCAAAGGTCTCTTTCATTACCATTTTGGTTTTAGCGGGTCTTGGCTACCTTCTTTATTGAATCCTGTTTTATCAGCAGGGTCTCTGGGACTTGTGTGTTGTGAAGCCAGTCCAGTCAAGCTCCTGTCTCATCCTGTGACTAATAATGTCTAACATCCTTGAAATGCAGTCCAGCAGGTCTCAGCCTCATTTTACCCTGCCCCTATTCAAGATGGAATTGCTCTGGTTCAAATGCCTCTGACACATACAGTGGAATATGATTTGGCCTTAAAAAGGATAGTTGCTGCACCATGGATGAACCCTGAAGACATGCTAAGTGAAGGAAGTAGGGCGTAAAGGCCACTTCTTGTATGGCTCTTTTTATTCAGATTAGCCAGAATAGGCAAATCCATACAGACACAAAGTAGGCTAGTTCTTGCTAGGAGATTCAAGGAGAGGATGGACAGTGACTGTCAAAGAACAAAATTTAGCCTGGACAACGTGGCAAAACTCTGTCTTTACAAAAAATACAAAAATTAGGTGGGCAAGGTAGTACATGCCTGTAGTCCCAGCTACTCAAGAGGCTGAGATGAGAGGATCACCTGAGCCCAGGGCAGTCAAAGCTGCAGTGAACCATGATTTCTCCACTGCACTCCAGCCTGGATACAGAGTAAGTTTCTGTCTCACAAAAAAAAAAAAAAAAAAAAAAAATTAACAAATTGAGTTTTAAATATCTGATTGGGTTTTTTGTTTGAGAAGGGTTACTTTGTGTGTGTGTGTGGGTGTGTGTGTGTGTGTGTGTGTTTTAAGAGACAGAGTCACTTGCCCTTACCCCCACCACTGTAACTGATAAAAAAAAAAAAAGAGAGAGAGACAGAGTCTCACTCTATTGCCCAGGCTGGAGTTCGGTGGAGAGGTCAGAGTTCACTGCAGCCTCAAACTCCTGGGCTCTAGTGACCCTCCTGCCTCAGCCTCCTAAATAGCCAGCATTATCGTCATACCACCATGCCAGGCTAATTTTTTATTTTGTGTAGAGATGGGGGCCTCCTTATATTGCTTAGGCTGGTCTCAAATTCCTTAGCTCAAGCAATCCTCCTGCCTCAACCTTCCAAACCCTCAGGATTATAGGTGTTAGCCACTGCATTCAGCCCTGATTTGTTTTTATTAGCGATTCATGAATTGGGCAACATTCCATTTATGAACTAGAAAGATCCTTCACTAAGCTGAGTAGAGCAGAGTGAGTGAGTTTTATAGGGAGAAAAGGAGAAACAAGGAACAGAAAAGAAAGCAGAAACAAGGAACACAAAGCAGATTAATGGTTTCAAAGTTATTTTCCTTGGAGGGGTAAAGCAGAGAGAACTTCCTCATCATGCTGGTTCAGGTTGACTGGGCCCCTTTTGATTGTTTGCTTTGAATCTCCAGGAGTTTTGTTTTTGTTGTTAAACAAGAAAACTGGCCTGTTTTTAAGTTCAGTTTGATTAAGTAGCATCTACCATGTGTTACTCTATTCTGGTTTGGTCTAGTCTTTTGGGTCAAAGTATAGGAGCTCAGACTAAAACAATGGCTTCACATAAATTTTATTTAATGTTGCCTAATGAGTATAGCATTTCTTTCTGAAGGTAATGAAAATATTCTACAATTAAACAGGGGTGATGGTTGTAACACTCTGAATATACTAAAATAATTGAATTGGACGCTTTACAAGGGTGAATTTTATGGTATATTGATTATATATCAATAAAAATGTTTTCTGTTTTGTTTTTTTGAAGACTGAGTTTCAGTCTGTCACCCAAGCTGAGTGCATTGGTGCAGTCTTGGCTCACTGCAACCTCCACCTCCCAGGTTCAAGCGATTCTCCCACCTCAGCCTCCCAAGTAGCTCGGATCACAAGCATGAGCCACGACACCTTGCCAAAGCTGTTATTTTTTAAAAGACTGTATGCTAAATTTTGAGGAGACAGAGATGAGGAAAATGGCTAACTTTCCTGTGGAGCTTACTCTTTAGTTGGGAAAAAACAATTGTAAACAAATCATTTTAATGCAATATGATAAATATGAAAATAGAGACATGTAAGCCAGGCTCTAGGAACACAGGACAGAATAACTACTTGGAAAGTTTGAGAAAATTTCCCTTAGGAAATATCTGAGCTGGCCTTTTTTTTTTTTTTTTTTTTTTTTTTAGATAGAGATGGGGTTTCACCACGTTGGTCAGGCTGGACTCGAGCTCCTGACCTTATGATCCACCCGCCTCAGCCTCCCAAAGTGCTGGGATTACAGGCATGAGCCACCATGTTCTGGCCCTGAGGTGGATTTTAAAGGATGAATTCAAAGCAGTAGGTCCAATTTCAGGCTGAGAGAACATCAAAAGCATGCCTTAAAAGCACAACAATGTGAACAAACATCAGTTGTTCTGGGAATGTGAAATCTACACAAACGTGAGCTTATGGCACGTGAGAAGTGAGTTGAAGGAGAGGAAACCTAAAACTTTGGCACTAACCAGTTGGAGAGGAACTCAAACTTGCCATGCCAAGAAGTGAGACCTGATTCTGGAAGTATGTAGTGTCATGAGAGGTTTTTAAGCAGACAAATGACATGATCAGATTTCTGTCTTCAAAAGATAATCCTAATGGCAATGTGAAAAACAAATGGAAGGGTTAGGAGACAGAAGTTCCTGGAGGCAGTGGTACTTGGGGAATGGATTACAGTCATGCATCACATAATAACGTTTTGGTCAACTACAATCATGTATACAATGGAAGTCTCATAAGGTTATAATGGAACTGAAAAGTTCCTATCACTTGGTGAGGTTGTAGCCACAGTAACATGGTAGCACAATGCATTACCCTTTCTATGTTTACATACACAAATACTCACCATGTGACACAGTTACCTATAATATTCAGTACTGTAACTGCTGTACAGGTTTGTAGTCTACGAGTAATAGACTGTACCACATAGTCTAGATAATGGTATGTATGCTATGCCATGTAGGTTTGTGGGAATGTGAAATCCCACATTCTAAACATCATAGAGATGTTTGGCACAACTGTGAAATCACCTAAAGATAAATTTCTTAGAATGTGTCTGTATCTCCATTGTTAAAGCAAAGCACAGTATAGTTTCCCATCTAGTTTCAGCCTGTGGTGAAGGTATCTCTCTCCACTCCCTGTCAGGGCTTTCTCCCGCTGATTTTTCAGAGCCTGAGAACTTGTTTGGGTCACAGCTCAAGGTAGGTGAGTTACTGTTATCCCAGGAGGCATGCCTCTCCTTTGCTTTCTGCCTCCACGGTGAGCACAGCAAACAAGCCTACTTTGGCAGGCCCTACCACTCCTCTGCTGCTAGATCTGAGCTGACGAGTGAGGAAGTCTTGTTTTGGCCCTGGGTTCTAACTGGCTTCTTCAATATACCTTTTACCAGAATTTTACTTTGGTACTATCAGGCACTTACAGGTCTATTATTAATAAAGCCAGTTCCTTTTTATTCATGATGCTGTTAGTATGTATAAAGCTTCTTTGTCAGGGATTCCCAGAGGGGATTTGAGACACTATACCCACCCTGAATTCCTAACAATGGTAATGACAATAGAGAGGAAAAAAATGCCAGATATTTCAGCAGTAGAATCAATAAAATGAGACCTGGGTAGAATCCTATCTAATAGCAGCATAATAGAAGGGATTGAAGCAGGCACTTAAGGAAAACACCACAGCCAACAGCATGCAGGTAGATAAGGAGAGGACAAATTGAAACAATGGAAAGAGATCCAGTTTAGTCTAAAACTGGAGATTCCATGTAGAGGACTTTATAGTTAATTTAGATGAGCAGTGAAGAGCCAAAAGATTGTGATGGTAAAGAGGAGCTGGCTTAAGGATAGAGGTGAAGAGTTCAACTCAGGATATCTTGAGAAGGAGATGTCTCTGAACTTCAGCTGTTGTCTAATAGCCATTTGGAGGCCAGCCCTCGAGCTTAAAAGGGAAATAATGATACATAGATGCACACTAGACATGAGTGGATTAATTTTACCCCCTGAGTTACATTCTAATAATTCATATGTTATATGATATTTTGCTATAAATTGTAATTGTCCTTATTGGAAGAGACAGCCATTCTCAAAGACACTTGCATATACTACTTTTGATGTTATGTTTTTTTTCTACAAAAAATCCTTTAATCTTTTCTTTATACTTTTTAACATTTACTTTAGGTTTGAGGGTACAATAGAAGGTTTGTTACATAGGTAAACATGTGTCACAGGGGTTTGTTGTACATATTTTTCACCCAGGTATTAAGCTCAGTACCCAATAGTTATCTTTTCTGCTCTACTCCTCACACAACCTCCCCACTCAAGTAGACCCTAGTGTCTGTTGTTTCCTTCTTTGTGTTCATAAGTTCTCATTTTTTAGCTCTCGGCTCACTGCAAACTCTGGCTCCTGGGTTCAAGCGATTCTCCTGCTCAGCCTCCCGAGTAGCTAGGACTACAGGTATGCACCACCATGCCCAGCTAATTTTTGTATTTTTAGTAGAGACAGTGTTTCACCATGTTGGCCAGGATGGTCTCGATCTCTTGACCTTGTGATCCGCCCTCCTTGGCCTCGCAAAATGCTGGAATTACAGGCGTGCATCAGTGCGTCCGGTCTGTTTTAGTCCATTTTCATGCTGTTGAAGACATAACCAAGACTGGGAAGAAAAGAGTTTTTTGTATTTTATTTATTTATTTATTTATTTATTTATTTATTTATTTAGAGATGGAGTCTTATCCTGTGGCCAGGCTGGAGTGCAGTGGTGTGATCTTGGCTCACTGCAACCTCTGCCTCATGGGTTCAAGTGATTCTCCTGCCTCAGCCTTCCGAGTAGCTGGGACTACAGGTGCACACCACCATGCCCAGCTAATTTTTATATTTTTAGTAGAGATGGGGTTTCACCATGTTGGCCAGGATGGTCTTGATCTCTTGGCCTCCTAAAGTGCTGGGATTACAGCATGAGCCACTGCACCTGGCGGAAAAAGAGGTTTAATTGGAATTACAGTTCCACATGGCTGAGGAGGCCTCAGAATCATGGTGGGAGGTGAAAGGCACTTCTTACATGGTGGTGGCAAGAGAAAATGAGAAGGAAGCAAAAGCAGAAACCCCTGATAAACCCATCAGATCTAGTGAGACTTATTCACTATCAGAAGAATAGCACGGAAAGACCAGCCCCCATGATTCAATTACCTCACTTCCCACAACACATGGGAAGTCTGGGAGATACAATTCAAGTTGAGATTTGGGTGGGGACACAGCCAAACTATATCATTCCACCCCTAGCCCTTCCAAATCTCACGTCCTCACATTTCAAAACCAATTATGCCTTCCCAGAAGTCCCCCAATGTCTTAACTCATTTCAGCATTAACCCAAATGTCCGCAGTCCAAAGTCTCATCTTAGACAAGGCAAGTCCCTTCTGCCTATGAGCCTGTAAAATCAAAAGCAAGCTAGTTACTTCCTAGATACAATGGGGATACAGGTATTGGGTAAATACAGCTATTCCGAATGGGAGAAATTGACCAAAACAAAGGGGTTACAGGGCCTATACAAGTCCGAAACCCAGTGAGGCAGTCAAATTTTAAAGCTACAGAATGATCTCCTTTGACTCCAGATCTCACATCCAGGTCACACTGATACAAAAGCTAGGTTTCCATAGTCTTGGGCAGATCCGCCCCTCTGGCTTTGCAGGGTACATCCTCCCTCATGGCTGCTTTCACAAGCTGGCAGTGTCTATGGCTTTTCCAGGAGTATGATGCAAGCTGTCAGTGGATCTACAATTCTGGGGTCTGGAGGACAGTGGCCCTCTTCTCACAGCTCCACTAGGCAGTGCCCCACTAGGGACTCTGTGAGGAAGGGATCCAACCCCATTTATCCTTCCCACTGCCCTACCACTGTTCTCCATGAGGGCCCTGCCCCTGCAGCAAACTTTTGCCTGGGCATCCAGTCATTTCTGTACATCTTCTGAAATCTAGGCAGAGGTTCCCAAACTTCAATTCTTGACCTCTGTACACCTGCAGGCTCAACACCATATGGAAGCTGCCAAGGCTTGGAGCTTCCACCCTCTGAAGCCACAGCCCAAGCCATACATTGGCACCTTTCAGCCATGGCTGGAGCAGCTAGGACACAGGAAATCAAGTCGCTAGGCTGCACAGAGCACAGGGACCCAGGACCCGGCCCACAAAACCACTTTTTCCTCCTGGGCCTCCAAGGCTCTGATGGGAGGGGCTACCATGGAGGTCTCTGACATGGCCTGGAGACATCTTCCTTATGGTCTTGGGGATTAACATTAGGCTTCTTGCTACTTATGCAAATTTCTGCAGCTAGCTTGAATTTCTCTCCAGAATTTTTTTTTTCTATCACATAGGCTGCAAATTTTCCAAACTTTTATGCTCTGCTTCCCTTATAAAACTGAATGCCTTTAACAACACCAAAGTCACCTCTTGAATGGTTTGCTGCTTAGAAATTTATTCTGCCCGGTACCCTAAATCATCTCTCTCAAGTTCAAAGCTCCACAAATCTCTAGCATAAAGGTAAAATGTCTCCGGTCTCTGCTAAAACATAAGAAAAATCACCTTTGCTCCAATTCACAAAAAATTCCTCATCTCCATCTGAGACCACCTCAGCCTGGATTTTATTGTCCATATTGCTATCAGCATTTTGGGCATAGCCATTCAACAAGTCTCTAGGAAGTTCTAAACTTTCCCACATTTTCCTGTCTTCTTCTAAGCTCTTCAAACTGTTCCAAGCTCTGCCTATTACCCAGTTCCAAAGTCGCTTCCACATTTTCAGGTATCTTTTCAGCAACACCCCACTCTGCTGATACCAATTTATTGTATTAGTCTGTTTTCACACTCCTGATAAAGGCATACCTGAGACTGGAAAGGAAAAGAGGTTTAATTGGACTTACCGTTCCACATGGCTGGGGAGGCCTCAGAATCACGACAGGAGGCAAAAGGCACTTCTTATATGGCAGTGGCAAGAAAAAATGAGAAGGAAGCAAAAGCAGAAACGCCAGATGAACCCATCAGATCTTGTGAGACGTATTCGCTATCACTAAACTATCATGGGAAAGACTGGCCCCTATGATTCAATTACATTCCCCTGGGTTCCTCCCACAAAGTGTGGGAATTCTGGGAGATATAATTCAAGTTGAGATTTGGGTGGGGACACAGCCAAACCATATCACACTTGTAAGTGAGAACATGTGGTATATCGTGTTCTGTTCTTGCATTAGTTTGCTAAGGATAATAGCCTCCAGCTCCATCTATGTCCCCACAAAAGACATGATATCATTCTTTTTTATGGCTACATAAAAAACCACATTCCGTGGTGTATAAGTACCACATTTTCTTTCTTTAATCTGTCATTGATGTGCATTTAGGTTGATTCCATGTCTTTGCTATTGTGAATAGTGCTACAACAAGCATTTCTGTGCCTATGTCTTTATGGTAGAATGATTTCTGTTCCTCTGGGTATATACCCAGTAATGGAATTGCTGGGTCAAATGGTAGTTCTGCTTTCAGCTCTCTGAGGAATCGCCGTACTGCTTTCCATAATAGTTGAACTAATTTACACTCCCACCAAAAGTGTATGTGTTCCCTTTTCTCTTCAACCTTGCCCACATTTGTTATTTTTTTTCTTTTTAATAATTGCCATTCTGACTAGTATGAGATGGTATCTCATTGTGGTTTTGATTTGTACTTCTCTAATGATCAATAATAC
Source organism: Cacajao melanocephalus (assembly GCA_963573385.1). Taxonomy (NCBI): domain Eukaryota; kingdom Metazoa; phylum Chordata; class Mammalia; order Primates; family Pitheciidae; genus Cacajao; species Cacajao melanocephalus. The sequence continues at coordinate 23,389 of CAUYLG010025104.1, read as the reverse complement.
TGAGCTTTTTTTCATATACTTGTTGGCCATATGTATGTCTTCTTTTGAGAAGTGTCTGTTTGTTTCTTTTGCCCATATTTTTTTTTTTTTTTTTTTTTTTTTGAGACAGAGTCTCATTCTGTCATCCAGGCTGGAGTGCAATGGTGTAATCTTGGCTCACTAGAACCTGTGTCTCCCAGGTTCAAGCAGTTCTCATGTCTCAAACTCCCGAGTAGCTGGGACTACAGGTGCACACCACCATGCCCAGCTAATTTTGCATTTTTAGTAAAGACAGGGTTTCACCATTTTGGCCACACTAGTCTCAAACTACTGACCTCAGGTGATCCACCCACCTCAGCCTCCCATAGTTCTGAGATTATAGGCATGAGCCACCACACCAGGCCTTTTGCCCACTTTTTAATGGAAGTTTTTGCCTTTCTCTTGTAAATTTATTTAAGTTCCTTATAGATGCTAAGTATTAGACCTTTGTCAGATGCATAGTTTGCAAATACTTTTTTCCTTTCTGGAGGTTGTTTACTCTGTTGATAGTTTATTTTGCTGTACAGATGCTCTTAATTTAATTAGATCACACTTGTCAACTTTTGCTTTTGTTTAGATTGCTTTTGGTGTTTTTTGTCATGAGATCTTTGCCCATTCCTTTGTCCAGGATGGTAGTGCCTAGGTTTTCTTCCAGGGCTTTTATAGTTTTGGGCCTGGAGGCTCTGTACAGGGAGTTGCTGAGTCACTACTGGCTCGATAGCTCTGGTGGGGGATGGCTAGAGCCCCAGGCTGAGAGGACCTACCCAGTGAGCAGATATGGGAATGGGCACCCATGTAACAGTCTGGCCAGTTTTCCATAGGGCTACTGGAGAATGCTGAGTACCCCTCCAGTCCCTAGTCACCTCAGATTTTCTAGTACCTAGAGGTATCACCAGTGAAGTCTGCGAAACAGCAAAGATGGTAGCCTGTCCCTCCCTCTGCGAGCTTCATCCCAGGGAGGCACAGGCCTGTTGCTGGTTCAAAGGCACCTGAAGGAGGTAGCTGGTCACTTGGTTGGGAGGTTCTGCCCAGTGAGGAGAAATGGGATCAGGGACTCACTTAAAAAAAGCAGTCTGGGCACATTTTGGTAAAGCAGCTGTGCTGTGCTGGGGGATCTCTTCTGCCCTCCATACTCCCTTCTACTTGGACTCTTCAAAGACTGAAGACTGGAAGGGCCAGGGTGCCCAAACAGCAGACATGGCAACCAGCCCCTCCCCTCAGGACCTCCTTCTTAGGGAGGTGCAGTGCTGCTTCTGGTAGCTGACTGGAATTCCAGAGGTGCCATGGAAGTGAGTTGCTGTGGAAGTGGGGCTGCTGCAGGCTGTTGCTGCTCATCCACCTGCATTCAGCCTCTTTCCTAGGGATGTGTACAGGAGTCTAACCTCTCACTTCATGGGACATCACACTTGGTTAAGACCATGTCTCTAAAAAAATAATAATGATAAGTAATAACATTTTTTACTACTTTGGGTTTTTAAAAAAATCAAAATGTGTTTTATTTTGTGTTTTGTTTTGTTTTGTTTTCTCTCTACCTGCAGAGAAACACTAGTAGTTGTGACTAAGAGTGGATCATTGTCAATATTTTATTCAGTTGTATGGGAATGAACATTTTGGAAAATCTGCAAAAATACAGTCATTTCTTTCTTAGAATAATTTAAACCTATTTTTTCAGTTAGATGATTAAAACCCTACTGTGTCACTCTATATCCTTTGAAAACAGACTCTTGTTGGCTTGTTTACAAATGCCAGTGAGGGCTCCTTAGTTCCAGTTCCAATCATCAATCCTCTGTGGTTGAAGAGACCAGCATGATGTCCCAATCACCCATTTGTAAAACAGGTTTATTAATTTTTTTTAGGAACCGGAACCAAATGACATGAGGCAGTAATGATTCCTACCAGAGCTGCCCTTTGATCACAGTCTATTAAACCTGACATCAGTGTGCTTTTGTTGGTACCCTGTGCTTCCCTAGAATAGCACCAAGCTTTGAAGTGCTTTATTTTTTATGAGTTTTACTAGATTTTTTCCCCTCTCCCTCATTTCTAATAACTGACTTTTAATCCTATCGTCATAGCCAGGGGATTTGTCTGTAAAGACCAGTAGTTTGCTATGGTGCAGAACAGAGCAAATAGATTAGGACTCTGAACTTTTCAGATAAAAACATGCATTTTGCCATCTTAAGCATTTTGCAGTTTGTATTCCCAGCACTTCTCACCAAAAGCAGTGTTTTTCTTTTGTTTTTCAAAAACAATATTTAACAAAAGACAGGAACACAATAACTGAATTTCAGCTGTATGAAGAGAGGAATATGTTCTTCTATCTTCCACTTTCCTTATGACATGGGCATGGTGTTGTAATTATATTTTTCTCATCAGCTTTGTGATAAAAATTACTGTAGGCTTAGATCACTCCTCCTCTAAGGAGCAGAGAGTCATGTTATTGATGAATCTAACATTTTTGGAAAACATGTGTTTATTTGGGGAGCATTCTATTTGCAATTATTTCTTACTGCCTTTTTCCTAAATGCTTTAATCAGTGAATTTACTAACAGCTGTAGCAGTGTCACCATCTCTACTAAAAGAGGATACTTTATGAAGAATTAACAAAAAGGACAACAGAAAAGTCATTAGAAGCATGTTACAGATAATAGAAATTTTATATTTATATTTGGTATCCATATCTACAAATCAGTATCTTGTTTAAGGTCATCTTCGTCTTTTATAAACTAGACATATCCTCAATACTCACTTGAATCTTCATGAGTTGATAGTGATATGTCTCTGTCTCAAAACGTCAAGGATGGCTGGGCGCTGTGGCTTACGCCTCTAATCCCAGCACTTTGAGAGGCCAAGGTGGGTGGATCACCTGAGGTCAGGAGTTCAAGACCAGCCTGGCCAGCATGGTGAAACCCCGTTTCTACAAAATATTAGCCGGGCATGGTGGTAGGCACTTGTAATCCCAGCTACTTGGAGGCTGAGGCAGGAGAATCGCCTGAACCCGGGAGGTGGAGGTTGCAGTGAGCCGAGATCACACCATTACACTCCAGCCTGGACTCCATCTCAAAAAAAAAAAAAAAAAATTAAGGATAATGTGGTTTTTTTTTTTTAAAACTGATCTATGTGACCTTCAGGTCCTGCCAATATGGTAATTTCCTAGCCATTCAAATCCATGTGCTTTTTTCTACTTTATCAGCAGTTTCCCTCTTTTTGATTGTGTGACTCTACTTGTCATTTGCTGTCTTATGAGAAACTATCCAAACACCAGTTACAGTGACAGACAGATGAGCTCAGCTAGCACATTTCATGCCTGCACAGGGGTTACTCTGTGATGGCATTCTTCAGTTTTTAATTATTATTATTTCAGAGAGGCCAGAGGGATTCTCATGAAGTATGTTAGAGAATTCACCTATTTGTTTCTCCTTAAAAAGAGTGTCACCACCCATGTGTTTATTCACATATGAATTCTTAATTCCTCTTTACCTGCAGATAACTAAGGAAAGAAATGAAGCTATTAGGCCTGGCCCTCACGCCTGTAATCCCAGCACTTTGAGAGGGCAAGGCAGTGGATCACCTTAGGTCAGGAGTTCAAGACCCACCTTGCCAAGGTGGTGAAACCCCATCTCTACTAAAAGTACAAAAATTAGCCAGGCATGGTGGCAGGCACCTGTAATTCCAGCTACCCGGGAGGCTGAGGCAGGAGAATGGCTTGAACCTGGGAGGCAGAAGTTGCTGTGAGATGAGATCACACCATTGCACTCCAGCCTGAGCAACAGCGCGAGACTCCGTCTTGAAAAAAGAAAAAAAGAAATGGAGCTATTAAAATCACAAGTGCCTCTTCAGATGTTTTATTCTAGTCTCTTACACCTAGCCTTTGTTGGGTCCTGAATTTTTTTTTGAGACTATGGAGACAGTAAATAACTGCTTTCCACAAAACACATACAGTGCAGAAAAAATGACAATTTCAGGGGCTTCCCAAGTTCACAGATGGCTATCCAGGGTCTTGTGAGCCGCCCATAGACTCCAAGTTCAGAGCTCATATTCAGGCCAGGTGCCTGTAATCCTAGCACTTTGGGAGGTCAAGATAGGCAGATTGTGTGAGCTCAGGAGTTTGAGACCAGCCTGGCCAACTTGGTGAAACCCTGTGCCTACTAAAAATATAAAAAATTAGCCAGGTGTGGTGGCACATGCTTAGAGTCCCAGCTACTTGGGAGGCTGAGGCATGAGAATCTCTTGAACCGGGGAGGCGGAGGTTGCAGTCAGCCAAGATCGTGCTGCTTCATTCCAGTCTGGGCGACAGAGTGATATTCCGTCTCAAGAAACAACAAAAAAATCATTTTCAGTAAACCAGGAGCCCCTCTCTGTTTCCATCCAGCAGACATAAGTATCTTTAGGATATATCATAGAGATTTTCTCGCTTGTTTTTCTTTTTTTTTTTTTCTTTTCTGAGACAGAGTCTCACTCTGTCGCTAGGCACCAGGCTGGAGTGCAGTGGCACAATCTCGGCTCACTGCAACCTCCACCTCCCGGGTTCAAGCAATTCCCCTGCCTCAGCCTCCCGAGTAGCTGGGACTACAGGCGCATACCACCACACCCAGCTAATTTTTATATTTTTAGTAGAGATGGGGTTTCACCATGTTGGCCAGGATGGTCTCGATCTCTTGACCTCGTGATCTGCCCGCCTCGGCCTCCCAAAGTGCTGGGATTATAGGCTTGAGCCACTGTGCCTGGCCTCTCGCTTGTTTTTCTGTTAGTCATAGCTACTAAATGTCAAAGAGACCTCATCAACCAACTTCCTGCCGATTGCCCAGAGGCTACAATCAGAAAGCACAGTTGATGACATGGATCAGGTTTCCCACTGATTACCTTATAGGAACTCTTTATTCCTTTTAAGCCTTCTAGCTGCTGGCAGCCCTGTGGCCAGGACCCTAACTTGTTAAGTTTTACTACCTGTGACAGCATTCATCATTGTTCAATTTAGCCACCATAACATTAGCCATAATCTTGCTAATCTTGCCCTCTCCTTTTGCTAACGTATTAAGAGTATCTTTTGGTTCACAATATTATTAAAACTATTTTCTTTCTATCCTCTCCCTTGTTTTCTGGATTTTATGTGCTAAAGCCTCAATTTTATTACCCAAGTGGTATGTTCTGTTTTAGAATAGCACCTATACTGATTACTCTCATGCACTGTTTATGAACTACCATAATGGCAGAGGTATGCATCAATTTCTCATTACTGTCAGTCACTGCTAAACTTTCCTCTCAACTTGCCTTCAGCACATAATGAGAATTCTCAAATGCTATTTTTCAACATAAGTTATTGCTTAAATAGTAGAATAAGTTTTTGTTTTGTTTTGTTTTGTTTTGTTAGAGATGGAATTTCGCTCTTGTTGCCCAGGTTGCAGTGCAATGGCGTGATCTCGGCTCACTGGAACTTCCACCTCCCGGGTTCAAGCGCTTCTCCTGCCTTAGCCTCCCAAGTAGCTGGGCTTACAGGCACCTGCCACCTCGCCCAGCTCATTTTTTGTATTTTTAGTAGAGACGAGATTTTGCCATGTTGGCCAGGCTGGTCTTGAACTCCTGACCTCAGGTGATCCACCCGCCCAGGCCTCCCAAAGTGCTGAGATTACAGGCATGAGCCCCCACACCAGGCTAATTTTTGTGTTTCTAGTAGAGATGGGGTTTTGCCATGTTGTCCAGGCTGGTTTGATCTTTTGGGCCTGATCAAGTGATATGCCTGCCTCAGTCTCCCAAAGTGCTGGGATTACAGGCGTAAGTCACCACGCTCGGCCTTCTTTAGTTTTATTTTGTTTTTTTTGGGAAGGTTGCTTGTGTTTTAACAAATATTGCAAAATTGTGATTTGTTTTGTTTTTGTTTTTTTGGTGGGGAAATGGAGATGTAAGTCTTTAAAGAAACAGATTCTTTAAAATATGGAATGGGACAAAAGATTTGAGTATTATTTAAACATTATTCAGTGTATATGACAGTGGACTATTATGTATTTTATATATATAGCTATGCTGATGTCAGTTTATTTACTCTTCTTTAAAAAAAATTTTTAAGGCCAGGCATAGTGGCTCACACTTACAATTCCAGCACTTGGGGAGGCTAAGGCAGAAGGATCACTTGAGCCCAGGAGTTCAAGACCAGCCCAGGCAACATAGGGAGACCCTTGTCTAAATAACAGCAACAAAAAAAATTAACCAGGCATGGCAGCATGCCATGGTTAATTTAGTAGTCCCAGCTAATCAGGAGGCTGAGATGGGAGGATCTCTTGAGCCCAGAAGGTTAGGGCTGCAGTGAGCTATGATCACACCACTGCACTCCCACCTGGGTGACAGAGTGAGACCTTGCTTCAGAAAGAAAAAAGAAAAAGAAATTTAAGTATATATAGGAAGAGAAGTGGTTGAGGGAATAGGTAAGACATTAAATTGAAAACAAGCAGATTAAGAAAGATTCCTTAATTAATGGTGAGATCTTTAGCACCTTTCTCTGACCAGCTCTGTGGTAGTTAATATTGTGTCCTCTGTGGAGAAACTGATTAGACCAAGCAAAAACTTGTGTAGACTGAAGGAGAGATCATAAAAGAGTCAGTGATGAACCTACAGTGAAGTCTCCCATATGGAACTCCTGATAGCATTTTAGCATCTTGTTAAATATCAGTGGATAACAAAAGGCCACTAGGCATTGAGGAGAGCCTCTCATGTGAAAAGAAAAAAACAAAAAACATGCAAGCCAAGAATGAAATACAGAAGAAACAGAGACAATGTAATGAGCTGAAGAAAACATAAAAACAAAACAAAAAACTACCATTAGTAGCCACAGAGAAGTAAAAATATTGCGTTCATGAAGCAGTAAGAAAAAGGAAAAATCAGAGAACACAACAAGCTCTCGGATTAAAACTGTAATATCTGAAATTAATAATTAAATAAGGAAAGAAAGGAGTATAATGAAGAAATTACCCAGAAAGTAGAACAAAGATATAGAAAAAGCGAAGAAAATCAAATAATCTGTTCAGAAGCTTTCTTCCTAAGAGTAGTTCTAGAAAGAGAAGATAGAAGAAGAAAAAAAAATTTTAAAAAACTTCCCATGATGAAAGAGCACAAGTTTATTTGAAGTACCTACTGAAAGCCAGGTGCAGTGGTGCATCTGTAGTTGCCATACTTAGGAGGCTGAAGCAGGAGGATTGCTTATGCCCTAGGAGTTTGAGCCCAGGCTGGCTAACACAGCGAGACCCCATCTCTTTAATAAAAATAATAAAAAAAGAAAGTACCTACTGAGTGTCTAGTATAATGAATGGGAAGCCAAAACACACACTAAAGCCACTACCCTCCTGATTTTTTGCTTTGAGTTTTCTTCTGGATATTTTACTCATTCGACCATTGATTTTGCTCCCTTGTTTTCTGTCCTTGACTTTTTACCTTTTTTTACTTTGTTGAACTACCTTACGGCATGACATCTACTTATATGATTTTATCAACCTGCATGTCCATGATTGTTCTCTGATACCTAGATCCAATTGTCTCTCTCTCTGTTTTTTATATATATATATTTTTTAGATAGTCTCACTCTGTCATCTAGCCTGGAGTGCAGTGGCACAACTCAGCTCACTGCAACCTCTGCTTCCTTGAGTTCAAACAATTCTCATCCCTCAGCCTCTCAAGAAGCTGGAATTACAGGCATGTGCACCATGCCCGGCTGCTTTTTGTATTTTTTAATAGAGATGGGGTTTCGCCATGTTGGTTGGGCTGGTCTCAAACTCCTGACCTCAAGTCATCTGCCCGCCTCAGCCTCCCAAAGTGGTGGGATACAGGCGTGAGCCACTGCGCCTGGCCTCAGTTGTCTCTCTTATGTACTCCAAACGTGCTTCCTGGAATTGTCTACCCCATTACCACTAGTTCTTGCACATTTCTAAAAGTGAGCTTGTTTCCTTATCTCTTCTTTTTTGGTCTTCTAATGAACCTATTTATCTTTCTGTATTTTCTCTTGTAGTAACTGAAAATGTCATCCCTACCATGTTACAAGTCAAAAATCTAGGAGTCTGAGGATCACTCTAGGCCCCTGCATCTTCCTCACCTCTTGTGTTCGATCAACGTGTCCTATCAGATCTTGCTGATAGCCGCATGTGTCCTGAGTTCCCAGGAAACCCTCCCATTCCTCATTCTTATATAGGAAGAGACAATCAAGGGTCATTAGACATTTGAAGAAAAAATGTATAGCATGAAAAAGATAAATAAAAGTAAACTAATCAAAAATTGATCCTGAAGATAATTTTTGAAAAACTCTCAAATAGTAGTTTCAGATTTGAGATTATATTGCCCATAAAAATAAAATGAGAATATGGTTTAATAAAAATTAAGAATAGAGCATAACAAGGAACTTGTAAATGTTAAAATATGACTACCAAACTAAAATAATTCTATAGAAGGGTTGAAAGATAAATAGAGGAAAACTAAGAGTTTACGGGGTAAAAAGACAAAAAGAAGGAAAATATTAGAGTAACGTATAAGACATAAATGTTTAAGTCCAGAATACTTACTCTACTAATAGGAATGCCAGAAAAAGAGAAAAGAGAAGATTAAGAGGAAGGAACTAGCAAAGAATAATAGAAATTTTTAAGAGCTAAAGATAATGGTATTCAAAATTAATAAGGTATCTTGGGTGCTGAGCAGAATTTTTTAAGGCATATAAATATAGATTATATAGAGGTAAATCACTGTGAAATTTTAAAACACCAGAAATAAAAGTTCCTGAAGACCTTTAAAAGAAAGCAAAAATGTGCAGCCTACAAAGGAACAACATCTGCAGCATCATCAGATGTTGGGAAAAAACAGAACAATGCCTTTAAGGATTTGAGAGGTCAGGCATGGTGGCTTATGCCTGTAATTCCACCATTTTGGGAGGCCAAGACAGGTGGATTGCTTGAGCTCAACAGTTCAGGTCCAATCTGGACAACATGTTGAAACTCCATCTCTACAAAAAACACAAAAATTAGCCAGGCATGGTGACATGCTCCTGCAGTCCCAGCTACTCAGGAGGCTAAGGTGGGAGGATTGCTTGAACCCAGGAGGTTGAGACTCCAGTAAGCTGTAATTGCACCACTGCACTCCAACCTGGGTGACAGAGCAAGACCCTGTCTCAAAAAGGAAGGATTTGAGGAGAATCATATGCCCAGCAAAACTACTGAATAAAGATGAGGACAAAATCAGCTCATTTCTGAATAGGCAAGGACAGAAAGTTTACCTCTCTTGGAAAAACAGTATGGTTTAACTAGAAATAGCTGATATAATTTGTTCATGTTTGCTGAACATTTGCGAGTATTTTCAAAATTCTGCAAATTCTCTTTGCAGTTTTATTGTATAGAATAGAGTATTTTCTTTAAATATTTAATTATTTCTGTTTCTTTGTTACGTTTTTTAAGAGACAGGGTCTTGCCATGTTTCCCAGACTGGTGTAGAACTCCTGGACTCAAGTGATTCTCCTTCCTCAGCGTCCTAAGTAGCTAGGACTACAGGTGCACACCACCACACCTGGCTAATTTTTCTATTTTTTTGTAGAGACAGGATCTTGCTATGTTGCCCAGGCTGGTCTCAAACAATCTTTCTGCCTTGGCCTCCTGACGTACTACTGGAGTACAGGCACAAGCCACTATACTCAGCCTGTTACATTTTTTTCAAAAAAAAAAAACCATCAAACTTCATCAGCCAATTAATCTCTCTGCTTTCTTCCACCCTCCTCCCTCCCCTGCCTTTTTTTTTTTTTTTTTTTTTTTTTTTTTTATTTTTTTTTATTTGGTGAGTTGGAGTCTCACTCTGTCACCCAGTCTGGAGTGCAGTGGCGCGATTTCGGCTCACTGCAACCTCTGCCTTCCTGATTCAAGCAGTTCTTCGGCGTCGGTCTCCCAAGTAGCTGGGACTATAGGTGTGTGTGCCACCATGCCTGGCTAATTTTTGTATTATTAGTAGAGACAGGTTTTCACCGTGTTGGCCAGGATGGTCTCAAACTCCTAACCTTATGTCCTAACCTTATGATCCACCTACCTCGGCCTCCCAAAGTGCTGGGATTACAAGTGTGAGCCACCGCACCCAGCCCACCCTTTTTTTTTTTTTTTTTAGAATTTCCCTTATGCATTGTTCTAAAAGTCATGTCTCGTTGTTAATGATTTCATTCTTTGTATTCATCTGAATTATGTATATTTCTGTAACTAATTAGATAGTATGTAAGAATGTATAAATTAATAGTCAAGCAAAAAAAGGGTTCTACATCATGGGAAGTAGGGGGGTATTGGAGCGCTTTTTCCCTATTATGACATGTTTTAATTTTACTAATTTCCTAAATTTTCCTTCCTTATTTTTTTCCTTCCATTTTTTTGTTTTGAATTGTTATACTGTGGTAACAAAATTTGCCATTTTAACCATTTTTAAATGTACAGTTAGTGGCATTACATTCACAGTATTGTGCACCCACCGCCAGTATTTCCAAAAATTTTCCATCGCCCCAGAGGTTCTATGATCATTTAGCAATCACTCTCCATTTCCTCTTCCCCTCCAGCCTCTCTGGAAACCGCTAATCTTTCTGTTTCTATGAATCTTATTTTATTTTTTTTTACAGCAATAATTTAAGTGAGATGTTTCTATGAATTTTATAATTCTGTCTTATGCAGTACCACTAAGAAGTACAGATAATAATTATGTAAAATATCATTTATAATATATGGTATTTTGTTATCGTTATCTACAGTGTCTGTCTTATTACTGCATAACAAATTGCCCCAAAACTTAGTGTCTTAAGACAACAATAGCCATGTATTATTTCTTATAGTTTCTGTGGGTGCAGAATTCAACCAGCGTACAGCAGGGATGACCTGTGTCCTCCAGGATGACTGTGGCTTTTGCTGGAAAAGGGCTAGGGACTAAAAACTTCTCTGAAGGCTTATTCACTCACATGTCTGGCAGTTGGTGCTGTCTGTCACCTGGGGGCTTTTCTGGGGCAGTCAGCTGGAACACCACATCACACCAATGGTGGATACTTCCCAAGGCAAGTGTCCCAAGAGAGAAAGAAAGGGAGGGACAGAGGGCCAGCCAAGTAGAAGCCATATTACCTTCAATGACCCAGTCTCAGAATTCACACAGCATTCGCCAAGCCTAGTGGCTTACGCCTATAATCCCAGCACTTTGGGAGGCCGGGGCTGGTGGATCACCTGAGGTCAGGAGTTTGATACCAGCCTGGCCAACATGGTGAAACCCCATCTCTACTAATAATACAAAAATTAGCCAGGTGTTGTGGTGTGCACCTGTAGTCCCAGTCCTCAACCTCTCAGGCTCCAGCAATCTTCCCACCTCAGCTTCCCAAGTAGCTGGGACTACAGGTGCATGCCACCACTCCTGGCTAATTTTTGTTTTGGGGTTTATTTTTTTATTATTATTTTTTATTTTTTGTAGAGACAGGATTTCAGTATGTTGCCCAGGCTGGTCTTGAACTCTTGAGCTCAAGCAATCTTGACATCTCAGCTTCCGAAAGTGCTAGGATTACAGGCATGAGCCACCACACCCAGCCTGATTAACAGCCTTTGTGCTGTTTGAAAAATGCCTCTTGGTCAAGAAAACATTTTCACATGAATAACATTATTTGTGAACATTGTGTTTATTAGTTTGAGTGTGAAAGCATTTTTTTAGGTCCTTGATTGACCTGAAATATTCAAATACACAACTGCCTTTTTTCCCTGACATACATCTAGGGTAACATATTAAGTATGTTTTTGTTATATAACCTCTCTAACCAAGTTATCTTACCTCTCTAAAGCTTCAGTTTCCTAATTTGAAATATGATAATAGTGCTGACCTCACAGCTGACATGAGGATTAAATAAGTTAATATATGTAAAGTGTTTGGCACACAGTAAGTGCTAAGGAAAAAGTTAGACATAGGAAGTACATGGATATGTTTTACATAAATATACATATATAGATAGAGATAGAGATATATGAAGGGTCAGAGCATAATGAATTCATTTCCAAAAAGGTATTCAAAGGATAAGGCAATATGGTTAATTAAAATATTTTGTTAAGCTCTTTCATTTAAGAAGAACATATTAGATTGTTTCTTACTTTGATAACTACTGTTTGCTTTTCCTAGTTTGAAAAAGAAAAACAGCATGATATTCGATCATTTTTTTTACCACAACCTAAAAAAAGACAGTTGATGACCTCCTGTTATGAATCAAAGAATTTCCAGGAGGAAAATACTGTAGTGTCATCAGACCCTACAAAAATAGCTGCAAGAGATACCATCGATTATGAAAGTGATGTTGAACCTGAAACTAAAAGATTGAAATTGGTCACCACAGATGACCACTACAGTCCCTCAGAAGAAACACCATCTCAGTCCAGACAAATCAGAACTCCACTCATGGAAAGTGTCCAGGAGGCCAAGGCCCAGTCAACCACCCCAACCTTTCCTGTAGAGGGCTGGCAATGTAGTTTCTGCACCTATATCAATAATTCAGTGTTACGTTACTGTGAAATGTGTGAGAATCCTCAAGGCAGTGCTGGTGAGTATATAGAAGGTGACCATGGATCTAAGGGCTATTAGTGGTGTTTTCAGATAACCTGTGCTTTTAAAGACTGCTGTTATACAAGGTTAGTGTGACTCAGCACAACTTTAGCTGTTAAACTGGAATAAGAGCTTCATATAGTGAAGACTGAATTTATCCCTTGTGGAATGTGAAAAGCTCCTGGTTCTGTCAAGAATGTATATCCCCAAGCGTCTGTGATATGGCATTAATTTGGCACAAGTGGACATTTCTGATTAATGTCAGCAGGATATGAATTCAGTGGGCAGGAATAGAAGCTCTGTTGCTATGGTAGCAAATATGACTTATACTCATAGACCTGCTGTTTTCTCTTCTCTGTAGATAATACTTGTTTTTAAGGAAATTATGGATTATTTTTATGTTTAAATAGCAAAATAATCTAATGTAGCTTCTTTGCCTACTCAGTATACATTGTGCCATAGTTTTTGCTTGTCAAAGCATCGAAATTCCTCTATAGATCAGTCTTCATTTGTGAACTAATTTGGCGTCTTTTTTTTTTTTTGAGTTTATTCTTTTCTAAAACATATTTTAAAGTCAGAAATAATAAATATACCTCAAGTATGTTTTTATAGCATGGGATACCATTTTCTGATGTTTAGTTTCTGAAATGATTATTAATACCCATGGTTGTCATAAGAAAAAGATCATTAGTATTCTTGTTCCCAATTCTAGAGAGCATTTTTATAGTAATAAAAATGCCAAGTTGACAGTTTTGGAAACTGGAAGTGCACATTTAATTTATCAGTTTTAATAATTGTACACATCTAATTTTGCATCATACATTAATTCTTCAAAATATTGGCATCAACAAAGATGCAGCTAAGATATAAATTTTGATATTGCAGTTCCTTTTTCCTGCCTTGCTCTTGTCTCTGTCTTAATTTTGATTTGAAGGAAAATGTAGGGAGGAGCTGAGTCTTCCCTCTTTCACTTCTGGGTGCTCCTACCAAAATTGACAAGTCTGCCATCTGGGTGGTTATATTTGTATGTGGGCACCTGTTGTCTGTGAACTAAATTGGAATCATGTGCTTATTTCATGTAATATCTCTGTCTCAATTAGCATGATTCCTTGCAATTCCCAACTGCTATAGGCAATAAAAATAAGCTCTATTGTGACTATAAAATAATGTCAGTTCACATTAAATGTATAAGTTGAATGATTTAGCAACAAAAATCAGTTTAATATGGATTTTATAGTTCTGATTTTTCCTTTGCAAAACCAAAAGCAAAAACGAAAATTTCTAGACCCATGATTTAATAAGGAATCTGTCAAGCAACTTAAAAAAATAAAAACTACCTTTTGTGAATATGAAAGTCTGATTAGAGAGAAATAAATATTCTAAGTAACAGTGATATTACTGTATGTAAAAATATATTAGATTTATATTATTACCACTGCCACATCTAATATCCAAATCTCCTCCCTGATCTTTACTACATCATGCTAAAAACCTGGCCCGTATCTTTGGTCTATTTCTCTCCTCCTACACTCAACCCATCGAGTAACCTCCAAAATAAATCTTGATTCCAACCACTTTATCTTTATTGCTACCATCCTACTCTAAAGCCACCATCTTTCTCCCAGACCTCAGTAGCCTCCATATTAATCTGTTCCTTCTGTGCACAGCAGCCAAAGTGATCCTTTAAAAACTTAGTTTGTTATTATTCCTTTGCCTAAAACTCTTTAATGGCTTCCAGTTACATTTAGAATATTTAGACCAAGAATATAGGCCTGAGTCCAAGCTTTCTAGATTCATGAACAGCTCTCAGTTCAAATGGGATTCCTCTCAGAGCTTGGTCCTAATAACTTTTGCTATAGTAATGCTCTCCAAAACCTTCTTACTTAAAAACAAAAACAAAAACTTAGTTGTGTTCTCTTAATCTGAAAATATACTATTTTCCTATTTATTTTATTGTCTATCTCTGCCACTTATAATGGAGTCTAGAATGCAGGGATTTCTCTGTCCTGTTCCTGCTGTCTCTTCAGCATCCAGAATAGTACGGGTGTATAGTAGGCTCCTGATAAATGTTTTGAACATATGAATAAACATTATTCACTTTGTTTCTTTTTATAAGACCTAGCTGTTACAGTCTTTTTACGTTACTTTTAAATGTAAATTATTATATTTTTGTAATAATTTTGATTTTAATAATTATGCAAATAGATAGCCTCAACCATATCCAGGATAAAAACAGAAATGAGAATGACGATTTTCAGAAACATACCTTCGAAGTTCAAACTATCTCAGACTGTGAAAAACAAGTCCTTGTACAGTCAGAACCTCACCAGTTGGCTGACAGCAAGGAAGAAACATTAAAAATTGAGAAAGAAGACAGACTTACACCCCAGCCAGGTAATGGTAAGTCTTGTTTCCATTCCTAGCATCCAAGTAATAACCACGTACTTTCACACATGATACTGTTATCAGATTTGTAATTACTACCTTGTTCCAGATTCCTTTTACTGTCTTTTATATTAAAAATACCAACCATTTGTAACTACATACTTAAACACCAGATGGCTGGAAGAGCTGAGTGTATCTGTTGGCATTCAGACATTACACATAGAGCAAAATCGATAAATAGCTACATGTGCTGCCACCAGGCCTGTTGCCCAGCCTCAGCCAAGCCTAGCTCATTCACACAGTGAGGGTGTTGTTTTGATATCTGGGAGGTGCTTTGGGACAAAACAGTAAGACTGACAGATAATTAACTAACACTTAGCATATCATTAATCCTTTACACAAAAATTCTTGTAAATGGCTACACTTAATTGGCATATTTTTTAAAAAGTATTTTAAAGCAAATGTTTTTAAGGAACATAGTATCAAGACTGAATCATGACTGCCTTTGGAGCCAGCCATACAGTGTTTCAGATTTATTTACTTTTTGGTCGATTCCATTCATTATTTATAGCTGTGACGGTTAGCAAATATCAGCCTGTTGTCATACGTCACTATTGTTTATAGGCCAGCTGGCAAGAGACTTGAGTACTTTTGGGTTACTCATTTAGTGACCGTAGTAACCTACAGATTGATATTCTTATTCAAACAAACCCAATTGTTGGGATAAAACTGTTGAAGTTTTTCTTCTGAGTTAGTTGCTGTTGAATACTGATATGATTTGGAGTCTGACTCAGCTTTAAGATGAAATGTTCATTAAGAATTTCTGAGCTCAAGGCATCCTCCTTTCTTCTCTCAGCCTTCCTTCTAACTCCTCAAGGTCTTCCCAAAGAATGTCTTGGAATGGATCTGTTTAGGTTCTGTTAATTTTAGCAGCTTTTAAGTAGACAGTGTAGACTTAGGTGGGTTGTACTGTTTTGTGTCTCTAGTTTTCTTGATCTCATTGTGAGAAATTCAAGTGCTGATGAAATTCTGGTTGTGCGACAGCATATGGTTCAGTGAACTATACATCAGACTAGGAACCAACACCTGGCAATTGTCATCTATGACAGGGAAATACTGGCATGTTAGTTGTACATCAGTCTCTTAATGAAAATGTGTTAGCTTATACTTAAAAATGCTTTTTAGAAATCACTAGACTTTTGAAGTTCTGTTCTGCCAATGAAATTTGCTTTGGCCTTATTTACTCCAGACAATGCCAGCATTTACCCCTTACCTATTCCTGATTCCCTTTTTTGACTTTTCAGATCACTGGGCTGAGAATTCCACATAAGAGGTATGCTTCACATCTTTCCACTAGCATGGATTTCCATAAACAAACAGGAAGCCAGGTGTGGTGGCTCACACCTATAATCCCAGCACTGTGGGAGGCTAAGGCAGGCAGATCATCTGAGATCAGGAGTTCAAGATCAGCCTGACCAACATGGAGAAACCCCATCTCTATTTAAAAAAACAAACAAACAAAAAGGCAGAAGACAAATGAGGCACACTATGTTAAATGCTTATTCTACTTATATATGTTCTTTTAGAACCAGAGTAATTTTGTTCTCTCTGGAATTCTAGAATTTTGGAAGAATGACCATAGGTGCATCATCTATAGTCTCAAACCATTGAATTACACTTCCTGGCATCACTGAAAAGAGAACTATGTTCCCTAATGTAGCTAATAGCTATCAAGAATGAATATCAACTGATTTGGAATTGTTGTTACAGTTATTTTTATTAAAGAATGGCTTCTGATCTTTAAGCATTAATGCATAGTTCTTCAAATCTGAAGATACACTGATTATGAGATTTACTTATTTTCTGTATCATTAAGAAAGAAAAGAAAACTGCCTATTGAGCTATGACACAATACGTTAATGATAGCCCAGACCAGACTACATCATCCTCTGTTGCTTTGACATTTCTTTCATTTGTTCTGAGAGATTTGGCAATTTCTCCTGCTTTCGATTGGTTTGTTTGGCATGTAATAGGCAACCCTTTTGCACATATCGGTAACCGAATGTAAGACAGCTTCCTCTATTTGCAGAGATCTCATTTCCTTCGGTACCATGAAGCGCTCAGTTATTCCTTTACAAGAAAATAAGATATTTTGGTTATTCCTCCAGTAACACATTTGCTCCTTTAATATCAAATTTCTACTCTCCTGCTCTGTATCCAAGTTTTATGGTATACATGATAACTTTTCATTTCAATACCAACTCATAGTGAAAAAAATTAAAGACATTTTAAAGGCAATAAAGTCAATACATATAGTAACAACAATGCATTTACCTCATGTAATGTATAAGTGACAACAGTATTACAGCTATGACTCAGCTCATGCATACTAAGGCACTGACAACTACTTTACAACTGCCACTTGGCCAGCAATGATTGTAAAATGCCATGTTGTTATTGACTGTAAGACATGCCAGTTTCAGAGATATTAAAGTACATTTTTGAATTTACAAAATAAGGGAATAATTCATAAACCAAGTTTATAAAGTGGCCAATGCCTTGATTAGAAAAATAATAGTATGATGACATTGCCAAGTAGAAATGGCAAACAAATCATAGACTCCTAGATCTGGGAAAGTACTTTAAAAGATCACTGATGAACTGTGAGAGAAGGTAAGAGCATAAGCCCTGGAGCCAGCTTGCTGGTTTTAAGTCCTTTTACTAGCCATGTGACCATGGGTAAGTTAATGTGCCTCTGTTTCTTTTTTTTTTTTTGAGACAGAGTCTCGCTCTGTCACCCAGCCTAGAGTGCAATGGCATAATCTCAGCTCACTGCAAACTCTGCCTCCTGGGTTCAAGTGATTCTTCTGCCTCAGTCTCCTGAGTAGCTGGGATTATAGGCACCTGCCACCACACCCGGCTAATTTTTTGTATTTTTAGTAGAGACAGGGGTTTCACCATGTTGATCAGACTGGTCTCAAACTCCTGACCCCGTGATCCACCTGTCTTGGCCTCCCGAAGTACTGGGATTACAGGCATTAGCCACCACGCCCAGCCTTCCTCTGTTTCTTCCTATGTAAAATGTCCTTTTTATTTCTGAACGATGTTACTATATGTACCTACAACAGTGGCTGGCACATTGTGTGTGCTCACTAAGTGTTAACTATAATTATTATTTACACCTGCATTGATAATCCTGTCTCTCCTGCAAAATAATTGGATAGTAGGACTGAGAAAGGGCTAAATAAGAAGCGATTATCAGAAAAGAAGCTTGTCTACTTATCTTCTTTTGTGAATGTCAGGCACTAGGCTCCAGGGAATCAGGCATTTAATTGGCCCTCAACATAGCGATGTTGCTGCCAATAATCAAAGTGGTACTCATTCAGTCTCAAGTTAAATCTACTCTAGCAAAAGGAATAGATTAGTCTAAACGTCTTCAAAGCCAATAACAACTCTTACTGGCAGAAATTCTTCCTTATGCCTACCTAACTTGTATTTTTTCTAATTCTGAATCTGTTTGTTTCTCATTAGGCCATTAGCAAAAATGTAAAACAATTGGTTACCATATAAGCTAGTACACTCTTCAGTGGCCTACCGTGGTAGTTTTATTTCAAGCCTAGACAATTACTTTTTGTTAAATATATTGTTATTTTTGATATAGCTATTTCATCATTCTAACCTACACAAGATTAAAATAAGCTAAGATAGAGGGTAGATAAGCCTTCAGGTTCTCTTTTGTTTTCTTTAATAGAACAGTTGAAGAGTTCAGACACTTTGCCAGTGTATGACACCTTAATGTTTTGTGCAAGTAGGAATACTGACCGGATTCACCTCTATACTAAGGTAAGCATCACGCAGATTCTGTAATTTAAAACATAAAACAGACTTCCTTTTTTCACTTTACAATGGAGATACTTAATTTTATTAACAATGAGATAAGCATCTAGTTATTTTCCTCCTTAAAGCTAATTCTCAAATTTCTATGTTAAATCCAAAGACAATGAGAGGTAAAACCATATAGTCTTTAAGAACACAGACTTCAGGGCCGGACTGCCTCAGTTCAACTCTGTTAGTATGTAATCTTGGACACATTGCTCAACTGCTCTGTGCTTCAGTTTCCTCAGCTGTAAAATTTGATATACCTCATTTACCCTGATGTGATTATTACACATTGTGTGCCTGTATCAAAATATCTCATGTACTGCATAAATATATAAACCTACTGTGTACCCTTAAAAATTAAAAATTGTTAACATAATAAAAAATGAAATGTGGACAGGATTTGTTGCAAGGATAAAATGAGCTGAGTCCTGTAAAGCAATTAGCACAGTGCCTGGCCTACATGAACTCTCAATAAATGTTAATTCCTGCACCAATCACTTGCAGCAGCAGGAGCAGCAGCATCTTCACAGAAGCCTAGGCCTGCCCATTCACGTTAGTAAATGCTAGGAAGCTTTTGTCAGATGATTGCTGATTCCTGCCATAGGCTAGTGCCCAAAACTTTTTAGACTCAGGACCCCTTTGCACTCCTAAAATTTGTTAAGAACCCCAATGAGTTTTTGTTTATATGGGTTATATCTATTGATGTCTACTATATGCGAAATTAAAATGGAGACTCTCAAAAATATTCATTTATAGCGGGCTTGGTGGCTCACGCCTGTAATCCCAGCACTTTGGGAGGCCGAGGCAGGTGGATCATCTGAGATCAGGAGTTTGAGAGCAGCCTGGCCAACATACTGAAACTCTCTCTCTACTAAAAATACAAAAATTAGGCGGGCGTGGTGGCGAGTGCCTGTAATCCCAGCTGCTCAGTAGGCTGAGTCAGGAGAATTGCTTGAACCTGGGTGGCAGAGGTTACAGTGAGCCAAGATCATGCCACTGCACTCCAGCCTGGGTGACAGCATGAGATTCTGTCCAAAAAAAAAGAAAAATTGTTTATTCACTTAACTGTGAATAATTAACAAATACATTTTTCTATTTCTGTATTTTTTTTTTTTTTTGAGACAAAGTCGCTCTGTTGCCCAGGCTAGAGTGCAGTGGCACAATCTCAGCTCACTGCAACCTCCACCTCCTGGGTTCAGGCGATTCTCCTGTCTCAGCCTCCCAAGTAGCTAGGACTACAGGTGCTTGCAACCACGTCCAGCTAATTTTTGTAGATTTAGTAGAGACGAGTTTCACCATGTTAGCCAGGCTAGTCTAGATCTCCTGACCTTATGATCCACCTACCTTGGCCTCCCAAAGTGCTAGGATTACAGTTATAAGCCACTGCACCAGGCCATTTTTTTGTTTTCCTTTTTTAATAGAGAGAGGGTCTTGCTATGTTGCCCAGGCTGGTCTCAAACTCCTGGGTTCAAACAGTCCACCCACCTCAGCCTCCTAAAGTGCTAGGATTACAAGTGTGAACCACCATGCCTGATCAACAATTATTTTTAAGTGAATAAATGCATATTTTAAGAGAAATAAACCCATTATGTATATAAATAACATTTTTTTATTTAAAATATATTTTTGAAGTCAAAAAATAGTGAGAAGAGTGTCATGTTTTACATGCTTAGCAATTTTCTCTAAAGTCTTAATGGAAAACAATGGGATTCTCATATCTGCCTCTGCGTTCAGTTTGTTGAGATAGTATGTCATGTAGCCAATGGAAAAAGTCACCATACATTTGTGAAAGAATGAGAGTGGAAAAGACAAATAGTATCTCATTATTATGACTCATTATTAGTATGAAAACACTTATGACTTTCTGAAAGGATCACTGGAACCGTGTGAGAATCTGTGGTCTGGGTAGATTATGAATACTTTTGTCTAAAATTTTAAATTTCTAATCTTTATAAGTATAATAAGATAGTATTTGAAATTTTTAAAACACATGGCCCATTATATCGATGTTTAAAAGATAATATGTTGGAGATGACCAAACTTTCAATTACAGGTTTTCTACTAAACCAAATATAGGTATAGATAGTGTACTGTGTGATAATCTTCACTTAGGAGGAGATGGCTAGGATCATGAATACCAGAATCCCCAGGCAGCCTCTAGCGTGGGTCCGTGGCTGAGAGAGACACCAGGAACAAAGCCAGGCAGTAATCAATGCTCTTCTTACAGGTGTGGAGCCTGGTCTACCATGTGGAGCCTCTGACAAAGTAAACCAGGCTGCAGGGAGCACCAATGACTCCTTTGCTCATCTTGAAGCAGGTTTAAGTGCCTGACCCACCCTCATTGCCCATGTTGGGGGAGCTCTAGGTCGTGCTTCTTTCTCAGACCATCACATGAGAGGGACAGAGAAATTTTCCCAAGAGGGGCTTGAAGGTAGAGAAACCAAAGGGCAGACACTAGGCAGAGCATACCACAGAAATCCAGAAGCCCTTCAATTCGTTAAACTTTTTTTACTCTGTACAATGAAAGCTCTGCCTCTTGGATTACCTGATTACTGTTTTATCCATGTTGGGGTGGAGACAGGGAAAGAACTGCAAGCTCCTGGTAGAGGGTATAATGCACCTGCTGCCAAACCAAACCACAGCAACTACCTCACTGACCCGTATTCAGGCTCTGCCACCAGCCCAGTAGCCTGGGACACTGCTTCTTCTTGACATCTCTGTTAATGGTTTCAAATATATTTTTATGACTGTTCCAAATACTTACATGTCCCTTTACCATAAAATGTTATCACCCAACTAATTTTCTAAACACGAGACACTAAGCAGATGAATTGTTGACATATCTTTTCACAACCACAGTCAAATTGAAATGAAAGCTTTCCTTTTCACCTTAAAAGAGCTGAAGTAAGGCTGGGCGTAGTGGCTCACGCCTATAATCCCAACAGTTTGGGAGGCCGAGGCAGGAGGATCACCCGAGGTTAGGAATTCTCAACCAGCCTGGCCAACATGGTGAAACCCCCTCTCTACTAAAAATACAAAAATTAGCCAGGTGTGGTGGTGGGTGCCTATAATCCTAGCTACTTGGGAGGCTGAGGCAGGAGAATTGCTTGAACCTGGGAGGCAGGGGTTGCAGTGAGCCAGGGTTGCACTGAGCGGAGACTGCACCATTGCACTCCAGCCTGGGCAACAAGAGCAAAACTCCATCTCAAAAAAAAAAAAAATCTGAAGTAAAATCTGGATAAAATTCCTAGTTGAGCTGGGCATGATGGCTCACGCCTGTAATCCCAGAACTTTGGGAGGCCGAGGCAGGCAGATCATAAGGTCAGGAGTTCAAGACCAGCCTGGCCAACATGGTGAAACTCTTATCTCTACTAAAAATACAAAAAATTAGCTGGGCATGGTGGCAGTCACCTCTAATTCCAGCTACTTGGGAGGCTGAGGCAGGAGAATCGCTTGAACCTGGGAGGTGGAGGTTGCAGTGAGCCAAGACCGCACCACTGCACTCCAGCCTGGGCAACAGAGTAAGACTCTGCGTCAAAAAAAAAAAAAAATGTTCATTGCCTAAAAGAATACCCCTTAAAAAGAACAGTAGTAACAGACATTTAGCATCCTGTGTTGTATTAGAACTGTTCATCTCAGCAGAATCTCAGGTCTATATCAGGGTTTAGAATTACATATTACCATTACATATCAGAATTTTTAATTAGTGCATACTTTTTGTATGTTTTTTTCCATAGTAATTGTGGGAGCTGTAACTTTTTTTTAACTGAGAGAATATGAGTTCAACTATTGTTGACGTAATAGATTTTCATATGAGAGGTTCTTCTTTCTCTTTATAAAGGAAATACCTCTACTCATATTTAACTGACTATACTGCTGTATGTGGTTACTTTCTACCCTTAAGATTTCACGGAACATGCACAGTGGCTCATGCCTATAGTCCTAGCACTTTGGGAGGTTGAGGCAGGAGGATCACTTGAGTCCAGGAGTTCAAGGTGGGAAGATCACTTGAGCCCAGGATTTTGAGACTAGACTGGGCAACATGGTGAAATCCCATCTCTACAAAAACACAGAATTAGCCAGGTGTGGTAGAACGCACCTGTAATTCCAACTACTTGGGAGGCTGAGTTGGGAGGATCACCTGGGCCCAGGAGGTTGAGGCTGCAGTGAGCCGAGATCACACCACTGCACTCCAGCCTGGGTGACAGAGTGAGACCTTGTCTCCGCCACCAAAAAAAAAAGTGCTGGGGGCAGTGGGGGAATATTTCAGGATGTTGTGCACCCAATTGTTGGGACCTAAATGCAGTTCCACTTACTCTCCAGGTGGCCTCATTGGCAGACAGTCCTCATTGACTGATATTGTGACATTGCTTGGGGGAGCAAATTTTTAAATAATTTATCTAGAATTGATCTTTCTACCTTTTTTTTTTTTTTTTTTTTTTTTTTTTTTTTTTTTTTTTTAAATTAAAATAAAAATTTAAAAAAAAAAGTTTTAAATGGCAAAAAAAAAACAAAAAAAAACAAACCACAACAAATATAAAAAAAAAAAACAACC
>CAUYLG010025103.1:0-30303 GCA_963573385.1 Cacajao melanocephalus | reverse complement strand
GGATCCAGTTTCAGTTTTCTGCATATGGCTAGCTAGTTTTCCCAACACCATTTATTAAATAGGAAATCCTTTCCCCATTGCTTGTTTTTGTCAGGTTTGTCAAAGATCAGATGGTTGCAGATGTGTGGTGTTATTTCTGAGACCTCTGTTCTATTCCATTTGTCTATATATCTGTTTTGATACCAGTACCATGCTGTTTTGTTTACTGTAGCCATGTAGTATAGTTTGAAGTCAGGTAGCGTGATGCCTCCATCTTTGTTCCTTTAGCTCAGGGTTGTCTTGGCTATATGTGCTCTTTTTTGGTTCCATTTGAAATTTAAAGTAATTTTTTCTAATTCTGTGAAGAAAGTCAATGGTAGCTTGATGGGGATAGCATTGCATCTATAAGTTACTTTGAGCAGTATGGCCATTTTCACATATTGATTCTTACTATCCATGAGCATGGGAAGTTTTTCCATTTGTTTGTGTCCTCTCTTATATCCTTGTGCAGTGGTTTGTAGTTCTCCTTGAAGAGGTCCTTCACATCTCTTGTAAGTTGTATTCCTAGGTATTTTATTCTCTTCGTAGTGATTGTGAATGGGAGTTCACTCATCATTTAGCTCTCTATTATTGATGGATAGAAATGCTTGTGATTTTTGCACATGGATTTTGTATCCTGAGACTTTACTGAAGTTGCTTATCTTCTTAAGGAGATTTTGAGCTGAGACTATGGGATTTTCTAAATAAAAAATCATGCCATCTGCCAACAGAGACAATTTGACTTCTCTTCCTATTTGAATACGCTTTATTTCTTTCTCTTGCCTGATTGCCTTGGCCACAACTTCCAATACTATGTTGAACAGGAGTGGTGAGAGAGGGGGCATCCTTGTCTGTGCTGGTTTTCAAAGGGAATGCTTTCAGCTTTTGCCCATTCAGTATGATATTGCCTGTGGGTTTGTCATAAGTAACTCCAATTATTTTGAGATACATTCCATCAATACCAAGTTTATTGAGAGTTCTTAGCATGATGGGGTGTTGAATTTTATCAAAGGGCTTTTCTGCATCTATTGAGGTAATCATGTGGGGGTTTTGTCATTGGTTCTGTTTATGTGATGGATTATGTTTATTGATTGTGTATGTTGACCCCACCTTGCATCCCAGGGATGAAATTGAATTGATTGTGGTGGATAAACTTTTTGATGTGCTGCTGGATTTGGTTTGTCAATATTTTATTGAGGATTTTCACATTGATGTTCATCAGGGATATTGGCCTGAAATTTTTTTGTTGTTGCATCTCTGCCAGGTTTTGATATTAAGATGATGCTTGTCTCATAAAATGAGTTAAGGAGGAGTCCCTCTTTTTCTGTTGTTTGGAATAGTTTCAGAAGGAATGGTACCAGCTCCTCTTTGTAGCTCTGGTAGAATTCAACTGTGAATCCATCTGGTCCTGGACTTTTTTTTGGTTGGTAGGAAGTTAGTTACTGTCTCAATTACAGAACTTATTTTTGGTCTATTCAGGGATTCAACTTCTTCCTGGTTTAGTCTTGGGAGGGTGTATGTGTCCAGAAATTTGTCTGTTTCTTCTAAATTTTCTCGGTTATTTGTGTAGAGATGTTTATAGTATTCTCCGATGGTACTTTATATTCCTGTGGAATCAGTGGTGATATCCCCTTCATAATTTTTGTCTATTTGATTTTTCTTTCTTTTCTTCTTTATAAGTCTGGCTAGCAGTCTATCTATTTTGTGAATCTTTTCAAAAAACCAGCTGCTGGATTTATTGATATTTTGAAGGGGTTTTCATGTCTCTATTTCCTTCAGTTCTGCTCTGATTTTAGTTATTTCTTGTCTTCTGCTGGCTTTTGAATTTGTTTGCTCTTTCTTCTCTAGTTCTTTTAATTGTGATGTTAGGGAGTCAATTTTGGATTTTCCCCACTTTCTCCTGTGGGCGTTTAGTGTATATATTTCCCTCTAAACACTGCTTTAGTTGTGTTCCAGAGATTCTGGTATGTTGTGTCTTTGTTCTCATTGGTTTCAAAGAACTTATTTAATTCTGCCTTAATTTTGTTATTTACCCAGTTGTCATTTGGGAGCAGGTTGTTCAGCTTTTATGAAGTTGTGTGGTTTTGAGTGAGTTTCTTAATCCTGAGTTCTAATTGATTGCCCTGTGCTCTCAGAGACTGTTTGTTATGATTTCCATTCTCTTGCATTTTCTGAGGAGTGTTTTACTTCCAATTATGTGGTGAATTTTAGAATAAGTGCAATGTGGTGCTGAGAAAAATGTATATTCTGCTGATTTGGGGTGGAGAGTTCTGTAGATGTCTATTAGGTTTGCTTGCTCCAGAGCTGAGTTCAAGACCTGAATATGCTTGTTAATTTTCTGTCTCATTGATCTGTCTAATATTGACAGTGGGGTGTTAAAGACTCCCACTATTATTGTTTTGGAGTCTAAGTCTCTTTGTAGGCCTCTAAAAACTTGCTTTATGAATCTGGGTGCTCGTGTATTGGGTGCATATATATTTAGGATAGTTATCTCTTCTTGTTGTAATGATCCCTTTACCATTATGTAATGCCCACTTTGTCTTTTTTGATCTTTGTTGGTTTAAAGTCTGTTTTATCAGAGACTGGGATTGCAACCCCTGCTTTTTTTTTTCCTTTCCATTTGCTTGGTAAATAGTTTTTTATCCCTTTATTTTGAGCCTATGTGTGCCTTTGCACTGAGATGGGTCTCCTGAATACAGCACACCAATGGGTCTTGACACTACCAATTTTCCAGCCTGTGTCCTTTAATTGGGGCACTTAGTCCTTTTACATTTAAGGTTAATGTTGTTATGTGTGAATTTGATCTTGTCATTATGATGCTAGCTAGTATTTTGCCCATTAGTTGATGCAGTTTCTTCTTAGTGTCAATGGTCTTTATATTTTGGTATATTTTTGCAGTGGTCAGTACCAGTTTTTCCTTTCCATATTTAGTGCTTCCTTCAGGAGCTCTTGTAAGGCTGGCCTGGTGGTGACAAAATCTCTCAGCATTTGCTTGTCTGTATAGGATTTTATTTCTCCTTTGCTTATGAAACTTAGTTTGGCTGAATATAAAATTCTGGGTTGAAAATTGTTTTCTTTAAGAATGTTGAATATCGGCCCCCACTCTCTTCTGGCTTGTAGAGTTTCTGCAGAGAGATCTACTGTTAGTCTGATGGGCTTTACTTTATGGGTAACCTGACATTTCTCTCTGGCTGCCCTTAACAATTTTTCCTTCATTTCAACCTTGGTGAATCTGATGATTATGTGTCTTGGGGTTTCTCTTCTTGAGTAGTATCTTTGTAGTATTCTCTGTATTTCCTGAATTTGAATGTTGGCCTGTCTTAATAAGTTGGGGAGGTTCTCCTGGATAATACCCTGAAGAGTGTTTTCCAGCTTGGTTCCATTCTCCCTGTCACTTGCAGGTATACCGATCAAACATGGTTTTTGTCTTTTTACATAGTCTCATATTTTTTTGAGGCTTTGTTCATTCCTTTTCATTCTTTTTTTTTCTAATCTCATCTTCTCACTTTATTTCATTCAGTTGATCTTTGATTTCTGATGTCCTTTCTTCTGCCTGATTGATTCAGCTATTGATACTTGTGTATGCTTCATGAAGTTCTTATGCTGTGCTTTTCAGCTCCATCGGGTCATTTATGTTCTTCTCTAAATTGCTTGTTCTAGTTAACAATTCCTCGAACCTTTTTCAAGGTTCTTAGCTTCCTTACATTGGCTTAGAACATGCTCCTTTAACTTGGAGGAGTTTGTTATTACCCACTTTCTGAAGCCTACTTCTGTCAATCTGTCAAACTCATTCTCCATCCAGTTTTGTTCCCTTGCTGGCAAGGAGTTGTGATCCTTTGGAAGAGAGGAGGCTTTCTAGTTTTTGGAATTTTCAGCCTTTTTATGTTGGTTCTTCCTAATCTTCATTGATTTACTCCCTTTTGTCTTTGATGTTGGTGACCTTTGAATGGGTTTTATTGTGTGGACGTCCTTTTTGTTGATCTTGATGCTATTTCTTTCTGTTTGTTAGTTTTCTTTCTAACAGGCAGGCCCCTCTGCTGCAGGTCTGCTGGAGTTTGCTAGAGGTCCACTCCAGACACTATTTGCCTGAATATCAGTGGAGGCTGCAGAACAGCAAAGATTGCCACCTGATTCTTCCTCTAGAAGCTTCACCCCAGTGGGGCACCTATCAGATGCCAGCTGGAGCTCTACTGAATGAGGTGTCTGTCAACTCCTGCTGGGAGGTATCTCCAAGTGAAGAGGCAGGCTGTCACTTAGCAGAGCTTGAGTACTGTGCTGGTAGATCTGCTTCTCTCTTCAGAGCCAGCAGGTAGGAGTGTTTAAGTCTGCTGAAGCTGCATCCACAGCTGCCCCTTCCCCTAGGTGCTCTGTCCCAGGGAGATGGGAGTTTTATCTATAAGCTCCTGACTGGGGCTGCTGCCTTTCTTTCAGAGATGCCCTGCCTAGAGAGGCGGAATCTAGAGAGGCAGTCTGGCTACAGCAGCAAGCTTTGCCAAGCTGCAGTGGGCTCTGCCCAGTTTGAACTCCCATTGGCTTTGTTTACACTGTGAGGGGAAAACTGCCTACTAGAAAAAAACGTAGGAGAAAATCTCTGAAACTTGTCTGGGTAGTAATTTTTTAAACGAACCCGATAGTACAGACAACAAAAGAAAAAAAATATACAAGTGGAATTACATCAAACTAAAAACATCTACATAGCAAATAAAACAGCAGAACGAAGAGATAACTTATGGGAGAAAATATTTCCAAACCATACATCTGATAAGGGTCTAATATTCAAAATATGTAAGAAAAACAACTCAATAGCACAAAAACAAATAACTCAATTTAAAAATAGCCAAGAGAAATGGCTGGCAAGATGGCCCAGTAGAAACAGCTCTGGTCTGCAGCTCCCAGCAAGAACAATGCAGAAGGTGAGTGATTTCTGCCTTTCAAACTGAGGTACCCGGCTCGTCTCACTGGGACTGGTTAGACAGTAGGTGCAGCCCACAGAGGGCAAGCTGAAGCAGGGTGGGTGTTGCTTCACCCGGGAGGAACAAAGGGTCTGGGAACTCCCTTTCCTTGCCAAGGGAAGCCGTGAGGGACTGTGTCATGAAAGAGGGTGCATTCTAGCCCAGATACTACACTCTTCCCAGGATCTTGCAATCCACAGACCAGGAGATTCCTTCAGGTGCCTATACCACCAGGGCCCTGGGGTTAAACACAGAACTGGGCAGCTGTTTGGGCAGATACCAAGCTAGATGCAGGAGGTTTTTTTTTTTTTTTTCATACTCCAGTGGTGCCTGGAATGCCAGTAAGACAGAACTGTTCACTCCCCTGGAAAAGGGGAAGAAGCCAGGGAGCCCAGTGGTCTAGCTCAGTGGATCCCACACTCACAGAGTCCAGCATGCTAAGATCCACTGGCTTGAAATTCTCGCTGCCAGGGCAGCAATCTTTAGTCAACCTGGGAAGCTGGAACTGGTTTGTTTTCCATTTGTGTTGTATATCTTTTTCCACCCTTTTACTTTGAGTCTGAATTTGTAGATGACAATGGTTGTGTCTTGTATTGTTTTAATCCAGTTTGCCACTCTAACTTTTAAGTAGCGCGTTTGGGCCATTTACATTCAAGGTTGATATTGATATGTGAGATTTTGTT
Organism: Cacajao melanocephalus; assembly: GCA_963573385.1. Taxonomy (NCBI): domain Eukaryota; kingdom Metazoa; phylum Chordata; class Mammalia; order Primates; family Pitheciidae; genus Cacajao; species Cacajao melanocephalus. The sequence goes on along the minus strand of CAUYLG010025103.1, from coordinate 24,650 downwards.
ATCGTTGTAGTATTGTTAGCTATTTTTGGAGTTTTAATTGTATATTCGATTTATAGCATCTGTGAGCATTGTACTTATGTGTCCTTTTTCTGATGCAAATATCATTGTTTTGTTTCCATGTGTGGAACTCCTCTGAGCATCTTCTGTAGAACTGGTCTAATGGTGACAAATTCTCTTAGCATTTGCTTATCTAAGAAAGGCTTTATTTCTTCTTTATTTATTAAGCTTAGTTTGGCAAGATATAAAATTCTTGGCTGGTGTTCTGTAGCTTAAGGACGCTAAAAATAGGCCCTCAATCTCTTTTAGGGTTTCTACTAAGGAGTCCATTGTTAGTCTGATTGTTTTTCTTTTATAGGTGGTTTGATCCTTTTTTCTAGCTCCCCTTAAGAATTTTTTTCTAGTGTTGACTTTGGATAGTCTGATGACTATATACCTTGGTGATGCTCATCTTGTATAGTATCTCACAGATATTCTCTGAATTCTTTTCTTTTCTTTTTTTTTTGAGATGGAGTCTCACTCACTCTGTCACCCAGGCTGGAGTGCAGTGGCACGATCTTGGCTTACTGCCTCCTGGGTTCAAGCAATTCTTGTGCCTCAGCCTTTCAGTAGCTGAGATTACAGGCATACACCACAACACCAAGGTAATTTTTGTATTTTTAGTACAGATGAAGTTTCACCACATTGGCCAGGGTGGTCTTGAACTCCTGACAGCAAATGATCCATCCATTTTGGCCTCCCAAGGTGCTGTGATTACAGATGTGAGCCACTGTGCCCAGCCTGACTCTGTTAGTTTTAAATACTGGTTTTCAAGCTCTGAAATTCTTTCTTCTGCGTTGTCTAGTCTATGTTAAAGTTTTCTATTTTTTTGGAAATTCCTTAAATAATATTTCACTTCTAGAAGTTCTGTGTGATTTTAAAAAATAATACATTTATCTCTTTCTTCATTTCCTGGATTGCTTTTATAGTTTCTTTGTGTTGGTTTTCAACCTTGTCTTGGATCTCCTTGAGCTTCCTCATAATCCATACTTCGAATTCTTTATATGTCAGTTCTGACTTTCCATTTGGTTAGCATCCCTTTCTAGAGAGCTAGTGTGATCCTTTGGTGGTGTCACAACATTCAAATTTTTTGATGCCAGAATTCTTATGCTAATTCCTTCTCATCTGGAAAGCCTGCCACTTCTTATTTTTGACACTATTTTCATTCAGTTGGGATTTTAAAAATGTCCCTATATTTTTCCTCCCCACCTTGGGGTTGTAAGGTAAAGTATTTTGGGTAAGGTCCTTTGGCTTTGCCTCTATCACCCTGTGCGCTTCTGTCTTCAGGTTTTATGTTGGTCTGTGCAGTTTGACCTATGGCCAGTAGGTGGCACTTAAGAGTAAGAGCCAGCTATAGCACAAGGTATGTAGATGGGTATGTACTCGATCTTTGTTTACTGTGAGATAACTATTTGTTGTTTCAAGTGGTAGTCTGGACAGTGGAGTTCCCTGAGCCCTAAACTTCCTGTTCATCAGGGGAGTAGACAGAGCTGGACCCCCTGGGTTGTTTATGAATACCCAGGTGATAAGCCCAGGCACCAGCCCTAATGAGGGTAACTAGGGAGGCTGCTGGTAAAATGTGCTGAAAGTCTCTGTAGGGGGTGAGGAGAGTGCACCAGCTCTATGTCCTAAATAGGCAGAAACATGATCTGTTTGCCTATCACACCCTTGTTCTTGGCCCTGTGAATCTCAGTTCAGACACACACTGTTGTTTACCTTCAGAGCCATGAAAGGGCCTCTCTTTTGACTCTCCAAGGAAGTGGTTTTGGGATTGAACCTCTTCATTCAGACACATACAGACAACTTTATGGCTCACCTATTTGCTAAGGTAGAGATATTGCTACTTCATGTAGAGGAGAAGGGGACTCTGCCTTCTGGCCTGTGGGAGTGAGCGTCAGCTGTGGTGGTATTGGCTGGTTGGATCAGCTCAACCTCAAGCCCTTGGGGGAGTGGTCAGGTGCCAGCAGTATTGGACTGGACTAGGTAGTTCCCCAGTCCCAGGCCCCTAGATGGGCCACTGGGTGATATTCATGTGTCCTGAAGTGGTTGGACTGGGGTCAGGCCAGCCCTGAGTTCAGGTGCTGTCTGTGATGAGGAGGGGTTGGCTCATCCCTAGGTCACCCACAGAACTCTCAGGCAGGGACAGGCAGAATGCTCAGGTGGTGGGAGCCTGAGGCAGATCACAGGACTATGGGGATTGGGCTCTCAGAAGGGCCCTGGGCCGCAGCTGAAATGTTCAAATGGGGGTAGGGTGGCTATGCAGTAAACCTTTCACTAGGGAGGATAGGTCTCTTCAGCTGGGGCAATAGAGACTCATAGCTGTGGGACATGTGGCACATTTGCACTTCTGTCCTGCAGAAACAACATTGGATTTTACTGGTGGGGGCATGCAAAGGGGCCAGCCCTCCCTGGGAAGGGGCAGTGTGGGTGGTGGCTGTAAAGGGCTTGTCAGTGACCTCTAAAAGTAGGGCTTTCAGAGTAACATTGAGCCATAGCTACAGTATTCATGCAAGGACCAGGTGGATGCACTAGGGGTCTGAAGCCAGCAAGCTCCATTTGGCAGGGAGCAGCAGAGGTGTGGAGTTGTTGGATGCAGAGTCTGCCCACTGCTCCTCCATACCTCAGCTGCAGCATCTGTGCTGGAGATGCATGACAGCACCCAGCTTCCCTATTCTCTCCCTGGCCCAGGAATGGCAGGGGTAGAGGCAGTGGCATTGGTGACTGCAAGGGGCCTGCCAGTGACCTCTGGGAGTTGGGCTCTCAGACGAACACTGAGCCATGGCTGCAGTGTTTAGCTGTGGATGAGGCAGGTGCACTGGGGGCCTGAAGCAGACAAAGCTTATTTGGCAGGGCACAGAGGAGACAGGAAGTCATGTGGCAGGTAGTCTGGCCATAGTATCCATCTTGGGGACATGTGAAAGTGCTTGGCCTTCTGGATTGGCAGGGCAGTGGCAGCTGGTGCTGGGATGCTAGAGAATCAAAAGCCTATGAGAATCCATATGGCTTTTGGTTGGTGCCTGTGCACAGACTCCTGGTAGCTCTCTGTGGTGTGTGTGTGTGTGTGTGCACGTGCACATGTGTGTGCGCATGTATGGCTAGGATTATAAAGGTTCATGGTGGAGGTGTGAATCCACAGGGGTCTCTCACTCACTCACCCTTCTTCATATTAGCAAATCTCTCCTGGCTCCTCATCATTCCCAGATTGGTGGCTGCTTGGCTTTGCCCTTTTAGCTTTCCATGGGTCCTGTCATTTCTGTAGTGAATTTCAGGGTGCTCTCTTTGACTGTCTTCTTGAAGTGTTAGTATTTACTCCCTATTTTGGTTTCTCTCAGTGAGAGAGGTGCCTACTAGCTCCTTCTAGTCAGCCATCTTGTACTGGAACCTCACTCTGTGCCTTTTAATTGGAGAATAGAATTCACTTATAGTCAAAGTAACAATTGATAGCTAAGGACTTATTGTTGCCATTTTATTAATCATTTTCTGGTTGTTTTGTAGATCTTGGTTACTTTCTTTTCCTCTTGCTGTTCTCCTTTGTGTTTAGGTGATTTTCTCTAGTGGTATTCTTTCATTTCTTTTCATCTTTTGTGGATCTACCGTAAGTTTTTGCTTTGTGGTTACCATGAAGCTTACACAAAGCACCCTATAGTTACAACAGACTATTTTAAGCTGAGAACAACTTAACTTTGATCATGTAAAAAACTTTGCACTTTTATTTTACCCACTACTCCCACATTAACATTTTTTGATGTCACAATTCACATTGTTTTATATTGCGTATCCCTTAGCATATTATTCTCACTATTATTTTTCATAATTTTGTATTTTAACCTTTATACTAATTATAGGCATAGGCAACTGTTCTAAAGTGTTTACTATGTATCTTGTTGTCTATGTTCTAGCGTTCTAGCAAATTGTGTATTATTTCATGTACACGTATTCTAGTCTACGTAAAGTGTTTTGTATACTATGTCTCATTCAGTTTTTTTTTTAAAGTTTCCTCTCAATACCTTATTGTCAAAATCAATGTATGTTTCTGGTTGTACATAGAGCCCTTTGACTGTAGTTGCATAGGACTCCATGGTACGCATCCACCTTTTGGCCATCCATTCTCCCAGGTTTCCTCCCAGTACCTGCTACCATCAAGTAAAGCTTAATGAATGTCTTTCTGTATGTCCTCTTATAGACCTATATAAGAATTTCTTTGGTACATATGACCAGGAACAAAATTGCTGTACCATAGATCATGCATATACTAATCTGTCTAAGTACTGGAAGATTGCTTTGCAGAATGGATGCTCCTTTCTGCTTCTACCAGCGCTGCATGAGAATGCAAATGTAGTCAGACTTCTGCCAACATTCGGCATGGCTTCACATTCTTGTTTTTCATTTAATTCAATGTATTTCACTGTTGCTTTCATATGCATTTTCCTGATTACTAATAAATTCACATGTCTTTTTTATGTTTGTCATTTTTTCTTCTTTAAATTGCCTGTTCATTTTTAAATTGAGTTGTTATTTTTTCCAATTGATTTGCAAAAGATTGTTTTATATTCTAGATAGTAATTTCTCGTTGGAGTTAAAAATTTATGTTAACTCCTCTCATTCTGTCCTTTGTTAACTTTGTTCATGCTATAAATGGCTGAATAGAATTCTTATCTCATGGACTGTGTTGCCATAGCTATATGTATATATATAGTTAATAGAGGAAAAGTAACTTTGTGATTCTTTAGGAATACCTTTCTAGATGTCCTCTTATAGTCCTATGTGAGAATTTCACATATTCTCACCTGACTCGTACACAGAGTCATTTCACAGCTAACTCTTACAACTGTCTAGCATTTTGTTATGGCTTATGGAATAACTGGGGGAGTTTTTCTGTGGCCACTGGTAGTGTTTTCAGTCACAAACTAGATGAAACTGGCTTATGTGCTTTTCGGATATTTCATTTCCCTTTTCTCAAACAGATTGATTAACTGGAAGAAGGCACAGTGGATTCAGAAGACATATAAGCTAGATTAGGAATAGGCATCAGTTACCTAGAGGAAAATTACAGACCAGGGGACAGAAAGGCAGGCTTTACCTCCTGTCCTGTGCTTCAATTCAGTCTGTATGCAGAACCTCATGGAAAAGTATAGGTGCCTCTAGTGGCTTGTGGCCCAACTTTTGGACCTACTGGCGTTAGTTTAGGCTCAGGGCTTTCGTATTTCTGATTTTTCAGGATACCTTCTGACAGATTAAATCCTACCCTGGCTCATTACTCATTGTAGAAACTAACAGGCCTGAAAGTAGTGTCAGATTATGTCTATCTGGGCTAGTCCAATTAAGTTCTCTGAACAGCCCCAGATATTGAAGCAAAGCCTACTTTTGGGCACTTAGTATAGTCAGACCCTCTGGTATCCTGTTCTTCCACACAACTAAATCTTTCTTCTGAGATATTGCAGTGGAGGATGTATAGGAATTGGTTTCTGTTCCCTCAATAGTTCAAAGGGACCATATTATGCTTCACATCTCAGGGAAGGCTTAAAGCAGAGGTGAATCTCAAACATTTTTCAAAGACAATCTGCCATCCACCAAGTTCCATTTGCTCAGCACTATTCCTCAGACTTGATCGTATTTTGGATGCCATGGGTGGGCTCTATGGACCAGGTTTGAAGAAAATGCCTGGAGGATGGTCCTAGAAAAGGCTACCTTTTATTATTCTTACTATTTCTCAAGGCTTCTGAACAGTGACTAGAACACAATAGGTGCTCAATAAACATTTGTTGACTGAATCATTAGGATAATGAGGATTCACTCTCTCTCTATCTCTCCCTCTGTTATGGTTAAAATATTTTATTTATGAGGGATTCTAGCCTAGTGGTGGCTCTAGAATTTTGCATAGAAGGGCTGAGGAGCAATCATCTGGCTGGGAGATTGTGAGAGGAGGCTGAGGAACTTGCCTTGACGCCACGTTTGCATGGGTAGCAAGGATAATAGCTAATATATACATATTTTCTGATGTATTTTCATCCCCTGAAAGCTTTTCCCATCCATAGGCTCTTTGGCCTTTTCTGCTTACTGGGAAAGAGCAGATCCCATTTAGAGCAAAACACTGACTCTGAAAACAGTCTTTCTTCAGCTTTGAGATAATTGTCTTGAAAGCTAGGCTTTGGAGGGAGAGAACAGGGATTTCTAAATTCCCCAAATTTCTTTAACTATCAGGAGAAAACTTGGATGTTTAAATGACTCAAATTTACTTTAAATTATTTATTTTTAAATTTATTTAGAGCTTCAGTAGAGAGATGCTTTAAAAGGAGAAAAATGGTAGAAGAGTTTGCCCTCTTGTTCTGAGACGGGAGCAGGGAAAAGAGAGGGGAAGAGGTGCTGCGAGGCTGGACAGTGTCTCACTTCCTACACTAGGACCCAGCATTAGAAGAAAGGGCTTTGTAGTGTGTGGGGAAGTCTCAGGGAAGTAAAAAATTGCTTCTTGCTTTTCTCAGGGTAGTGAAGGATACCAACAAGATACCATCTTTATCATGTATTTGTTTTTTATTGCTTCTGTAGTAAATGACTGCAGATTTAGTGGTCTAAACAACACAAATTTATTATCTTAGCAGTGAGAAGTCAGAAACGGGTCTCACTGGATTAAAAAATCAAGGAGTCAGTAGGGCTGTGTTTCCTTCTGGAAGCTCTCAGGGAGAGTCCATTTCCTTGCGTTTTCCACTTGTAGAGGCCACCTGCATTCCTTGGCTTGTGGTTCTTTCTTTTACCTTCATAGGCAGCACAGGTCTGGTTGATTTCTTCTCACATCACATCCCTCTGACTCTGACACTTCTGCCTCCTGTCTCCACTTTTAAAGACACCTGTGATTACTTTGGATGCATTTAGATAATCCAGGATTACCTTCTCATCTCAAGGTCAGCTGATTAGCAAACTTGATTTCTTCTGCAACCTTAATTCCCTCTTGCCAAGTAACATATTAACAGGGTCTGGGGATTAGAATGTGGACATCTTTTGGGGAGTGGGCTCTTATTCTGCCCATTACAGATAGGCACCTGGGACAATCTGTATGCCCCTAGTTTGTTACAATGCTAGAATGACATGGTGCTTGATATGGTTTGGCTCTGTGTCCACACCCAGATCTCACCTTGAATTGTAATAATCCCCAGGTGTCAAGGGCAGGACCAGGTGGAGATAATTGAATCACAGGGTTGGTTATCCTCGTGCAGTTCTCGTGATAGTGAGTAAGTTCTTACAAGATCTGATGGTTTTATAAGGGGCTTCCTCCTTTACTCGACTCTCATTCTCTCTCCTGCTGCCCTGTGAAGAGGTGCCTTTTGCCATGATTGTAAGTTTCCTAAGGCCTCCACAGCCATGCAGAACTGTGAGTCAATTAAACCTCTTTTCTTTATAAATTATCCAGTCTCAGGCAGTTCTTTGTAATGGACTAATACAGTGTTGCATGGGCAGTAGTTTCATGATGGTTGGGAGAGTTGTCTAGGTGGGTGGGCAGAGGGCAGTTTCTCAGAGTCCTGCAAAATATTAAGAAGTCATGAGTTCCCAGGCCTTTTAGGAAAAAACCTGAGATGCAGAAAAAGGGCTTCAGAGAGGTTTGGGCTCAGGAGGAAGAGTCTCTAATAGTGAGGACTTCAGAAGAACCAAAAGAACTAGCTACACCTCAGCAAGTACCAGCCCCTATGACCAGGAAAGGGCATGACTTACTGCAAGGGCCCCTTCACTCCATGAACACATACAAGCTTCACCAGCACCCAGGCACTCTCTTGGAAAGGAAAATGTGAAGGGGTTAGAAATCTGGAATCATTGAGTGTTACTCAAAAGAGCCTGAGTTAGACTACAATTAGGCTCCCACTGAGCCGAGATCCTGCCACTGCACTCAGCCTGGCGCCTGGCGATTCTGTCTCAAAAAAAAAAAATGTAAATACTTTTTCTACCATCAAAAGGAATAGGAGTGTAGAAAAAGATAGAATTAATTTTGCATGGCATGTATATTTTGCTCCCTTTTCCCCAATGTATACAGCCAGTTCTGTGTGTGTGTATGTGTGTTACTTAAATTGTACTTTTATTTGGTGTGGGCCTGGAGTTGCATTTGACCAGCAAAGAAGCTGTTTGTACTTAGATAGTAAGTTCATTTGAGGGAGAGACAGGTTTTGAGAGGTCTCTTCTGAACCTCTTAACGTTCCTAGTGTGGCAGTGGGTTGTGATCAATTCAGCAGTAAAAACCATCATTTAGCTTTCAGCTGTTTCATAATTATTGGCATACGTAAATTAGATTTTTTGGGAGAAAGATACAAATCATATTAGTTATACCAAAAGCATGATTTTTGCTATAGGTCAGTATTTCAGAAATTTGTTCTTAAGAGTCAGTTTATTTTTAAAATAGCTTGGAGTTACAATAATTGGAAGTTCACACTTGAAAATCTATGTCATACCTCTAGCAATTGGTTTATTTCAAAATATATATTGTTTTTTAAGGCTCTGAGTCTAGTATTCCAATCCAGTAAGATGTTCATTTGAAAATGAAAGTATTTCTCAGGATAACTTTGTATCCTTTGGTGAGATTTATATGGCAATTTAAGCAGCTGCCTGAAATTCGATAGAATATGAAGTTATTAAAAAGTGCACATAGTGAAACTAGTATTAGAGAAAAACATCTTAAAAATGAAATACGATTGTTTTTTACTAAGGCGTAAAAGGATTGTGTTATAAGACTGAAAACTTAGTAAATTCCGGCCATTATGTGATGTTTTAATCACAGAGTATTGAAGGCTATTTCATCAACCATCTTCATTTTCAGATTTAAAAAATGGCCAGGTATTAATGTTGAAAAAATTGCCAATACATTAAAAAGTATTTGTTGTTGTTTTTTTTTCTTTTCCTCTTTCTACCAGTGTGCATGCACCTCTAGCCATATTTAGTGTTCTAGATTACAGTCTATCGCATGAAGCTTATTCCAGGAACCATGGAGTAACTCCACAGTGGATCATCTAGCAGAGGGGAAGCTTTGGTTCTCTCTGACCAGGTCAGGAAAACAGAAGCAGCTCAGCCAGTGGGAGGAGAGAGGTTTGGAGGTCACCCAGAAGAGATACTGAACGATGAGTCGGAGTTTGTTGTGTGGGAACAGTGGGATCCTGGGAAGGCACACCAGCAGATGGACAGTGGGAAAGGTCACATTTGGGAACATTTCTGTGCTGGGAGATAGGCACAGTGAACATCTCCTAGGCATGACAGCTTATAAAGTATGATCCTTTGTAAAGTATTCTGCTTATGAGAACAGTAACTTAAAATGCAGTGCAGTGCTTTCAACAAAATAAAATCCTTAAGAAGAAACTGACTTCTAGGCTATCTGGGACTCAGCTGACTGTAGCAATTTAGGTCGTGACTTATAAAATCACTTTTCAATGTTTTTTCAACACCATTTTCCTAGTAGTAGATAGGGGATTTGGTTACTCTACAATATATGACAGAGAACCTTCACAAATTTGCTTTAGAGGAAGCTGGGATCTCAACACACGGAGGAAAGGGAGATGATGAAACTGAGTAAAATTAGGGATTCAGTCTAGGGCTTAAAAAAGAAAGAGCCAGAAGCTTAATAAATATCACAGTCACCAGTGACTGACAAGATGCACCCCATTCTTGGGGATATTGATGCATAAATGAGGCATGGCAGTAGTGATTTTCTGCTTTTTATAACTTCTCCATTATATTCTTGCAATGACTTGTTAATTGGTTTTCATTGTCCAGTATCTTTTCCCACCGGGCTATTCTATAACCATTCTTCTCAAACCTTAATGTGCTACATATTACCTGGGGATCTTATCAACGTGCAATTCTATTTCTGTAGGTCTGGGCAGGCGGTGGGGTGGTGCTGAGAGTCTGTGTTCTAACAAGCTGATGCTGTTAAAAATGTTGATGCTGCTGGCCTAGGAAGCACATTTTGAGTAGTAATTTCTACACAATGTTGTTAGACCTTCTTATTACCAAAATTATCTTATTAAATATTTTCTTGCTCAAACTCCTTCTATAACTCTCAAAGGTCCACCCTTACTAAGTAAAAAAAAAAAATCTTAATATGTATGCCTTCTATAATGTGGCTCCAAACTCCCCCTCCATTTACATCTCTCACAAATCTTCTACTGATTGCTATGCATTGGCTCACCTGGTAAAGTTCCCTGCTCTTTCCTCTTTACCTGGAAAAACATTGAACTTCTTCCGTGAACCACACCTTTCTTATTTGTTTTTCTTTTGTATTCCCGAGGCTGTGTAAACTTCGTCGTCTGCCTTTACTTACAGTCATATGCTTTTCTTGTCTTCTCTTTTGGACATCTAGGCCTCTGGCGGCTGCGTTTGTATCTTACTCCTTTTTGAATCCCTGTAGCATCTAATTATATACTAGCTATTGCCATTTTTATAGAATTGAATCTTGTTTTAATCATTATAGACATCAATTATGACATTTTGTTGTAAGAGAAAAGTGCTCCCTTTTCTCTTACATGTTCCCTAAAGTGAATACATTATTTAGATTATTTACTTTATATTAACAACCGGGAATACTGCCTTCTTTCCCTCATTTGTAATGATCATTTATCAGTATGTTCAGTTAAAGTAGTTGTATCTGCTACTTTTAATTTACTGTCTTAAGTTATTAAACCAATATATTTTTGTTTACCTATAATTCTAAGCCATTCTCTGGGCTAAAGGTAACCACTAGCCTCTCTTAAATACTAAAGTACAAGTGTTTTTATGGCAGTTAATCCTTTTTCACTTATTTTCTCTGTTACCATCTGTGTTGTGGATACTTAGAGCTGCCAGAAGTTAAGCTGTTTTTTTGTTTTTAACAGTCCATAAGAAATGCTTGTGTAAATGTATTGAATAATGACCATGACATTTTTCTTTACAGCTAAATAGACTCTGATTAAATTCCACAAATGTTAATTAGACGCCTACTACACACAAGCCACTGTGGGTGATACAAAAATGAATAACACATGCCAAATGGGAACTTTCATTCTGTGTAACCACTTGGAGCAGCATATAACTCTCTTCCACTTTGTGTTTTCTTCATGTAGGGGGTGAAAGGTGGATAGTAACAGATGGAACTTCTCATTTTATTCAGCTTGCAATTTTGATAATCACCAAATGTGATAATTTTATTTTACGCTAAAAATTGTTTCACTGTACCAGTCTTATTAAACGATGATTGACTCATTTTTCACAGGTGGTTGCATTGTATAATAGGCTACCATATTAAAATGCAGAATTGGGCCAAAAGATTGTATTTACATATGGTGTTCATTTTCTTAATGCTAAAATTGTTTTAAGTGAGCTAGTTAAAATTACTGAATCCTTTTTAAAAACGTGATGATCTAACCTCAAGGCATGAAACAGTGAGTTGAAATGAATGCTTTTAAATGATCATGTGCAACTCTAGATGTCAGCTAGATAGCTCAGAATTAGCAAGATCAAAAGTCAACTCTTGATTCTTGTACTTTCTCTCTCTATGAATTTGACTTTTCTAGTTACCACATAGAAGTGACTCACAAAGTAGTTGTTTTTCTGAGACTTTTAAACTTTAATGCTATCTATTTTTAATATTCAAAAACTGGAAACAATTTAATAAAACATAAAGTAGTGAAATCAACTGTAATATTCCCATACCTTGATAACATGCAATTATTTTTACATTTTATTTTTGTTTTTGATGTTTGAGATAAGGTCTCACTCTGTGACCCAGGCCAACTGCAGCCTTGACCTCCCAGGCTCAGGTGCTACTTCCACCTCAGCACTCCCTCCCCTCTACCATGAGTAGTTGTACTATAGGCATGTGCCACCACACCTGGCAAATTTGCTTATTTCTTTGTAGAGACAAGGTCTTATTATGTTGCCTAGGCTGGTCTTGAATTCCTGGGCCCAAGGCATCCTTCTGCCTGGGTCTTCCAAAGTGTTGGGCTTACAAGAGTGAGCCATTGCACTCGGCCATTGATTTGTTTTGTTACACAGGTGTAGAGGTACTGACCAGGCAAGGGCAAATAACGACTTAGACAAAGATTGCTATCTTGGGTACGGGTAGTAAGGACCGACCAGATTCTAGAATATTCTGAAGTTAGTGTCAATAGTGGATAGAGGACAGAACAATGGCAAGAGTATTTTTGGCCTGTAGAAAGAAAAGACTGGAGATAGAATTTCCTGAGATTGAATGATGGCAAAAAGAGCAAGAAGAGCAGGTTAGAATAGTTTCTGCTTTTATGATAGTTGAGTTTTTTTAAAAAAATCCAAAGATGATATAAAACATTATATTTTATATAATATAAAAAGGTAATATAAATATAATATAGGTAATATAAGAAAGGAAACAATCTAATAGAAAAATGAGCAAAGGGCTTGAACAAAACAGAAGATGAAATTTTTACAGAGTAAGAATATATAAATAAATATTCTATGCACTAGAAATCATACCGATTCATCTTTAAGTAATGAGACACTGGTTTTTATCTATCAAAGTGACAAAATTTTTAAAAGTGATGAAACTTCAATTGGTGTGTGGAAGCGTTGCTTAAAAGAATGTAAATTGACATCGTCTTTTAGATAGTCAATTTGACAATATGTTTGAAAACGTGTAAAATATTAATATTGTTTAACCTAGAAATATAACTTTTAGGAAATTTTTCCTAAGAATATAGTCAGAATGTACACAAAGATTTACACAGTGTTATTTACGGAGAGAACTACAGAAGTGCTTAAATATTGGAAGGACTTTTTAAAAAAAGATACATCAGTATAGAGAACATTATGTTGACATTAAATTTCATGACATGCGGTAATGTCCACACATATTGTCTTGTGTATGTTAAAATGATCTTCCTGGTGAAACAAGTTGGGCACCAGAGATATTTTTATAAAGGAGAGTAGGGAGAAATTAGAAATGACTGGCACTAATAAAGATGGTTTAAAATATCTTTGCAAGCCTTTTGAAGTTGCTTCAAAAGCAGTAGGTTGTGATCAGACAGGTTAACGAAGAGCTGAATGCATGGATTACTGCACAGATAATGCATGGCTGCTATACTTGGGGGCATGATTTCAGTATAAGGAGAAAATGTCTTATATGTCTCTGACAAGAAGAAAAAAATGTCATTCCCCTCCAACCTGGATCTTTTGCGAAGACAAACATTGACAGTGAAAGGTAACCTCCACCTCAGTTATTCTGGTGTCAGAGTTCTTGCCTTTGTTTGGTATGCAATAAACATTTTTGGACCATTTTGGTTTCCCTCATGGCTCCAAATGTGCTCCAAATTTTCCTCTTCCCTATACTGTATTTAAAGTTCTAATATGGAATTGCTCTAAACCCACAGCTACTGTTTTCTATCCCAGAAATAGGCCACATGTTTTAAGAAGCAAAGTGCCTGTGACTATAATTATAGGAAGGGTTAATCTGCTAGGCTAAAGAAGCAAGAAGAGAAACATCTCAGAAAAACTGAAAATCAGGGTTCCCTCTTCCCTGCCCCTGCAGTGGAACAGAGAAGGGGAGAGGTGAGAGCCAGCTGTGCAGGAAGCACCTCGCTTTGGTGGTTTGGCTGTCAGATTGTGTTTACTAAACAGAAACTTCCACCCACTGCTTTCTCTTTCCTGACAGCAACTGCAGCCACCAATGGACAGCAGAGGGGCTGGCCCCAGAGGGAAAAGAAATGTGAACATATAGATAGTTGCTGAGAACCAGATGCTGCTTTACAAACTGTTTTGCTCACAGGGAAAGTAAGCTTATTGCAGTAAGTTGTGTTGGTGCCACAAGATGCCACCCTTCCCTTGGAAAGAAGAGACTAAAGGTAACTAAATTAGTTGCAAGTGTTTTATGAGTCCATCTCTCCCACTTTTATATCTGTAGTTTTATCTCGAATGAAGGAACAGCAGTCACATTTTGTTCTGCAACATTCTGGTGCCAGGAAAGAAACTAGCTCTTGTTAACATCCAACACTCTTTTAAAACTGCTATCCAATACTTTTTTAAACTGCTATGGAAACACTATTTTTCACTTTATCTGATAATGGATTACGATTTTGTGTGCGAGTTTTATTACTTTGGGTTCTTGGTCTTAGCCCAGCTTTTGATGTATATAGTCAAGCTATTACAAAAGGGCACAACATAACATATTGTCACTATCCACCATTTTAAGCTTTTTTAAATCCACCGTTTTAAGCTTCCAATTTCTCTAAGAGAGATGTTTAGCTCTGTTGTCTGTGGAAGCAAAAAATAAACATGGGATTTGTTTTTGATTGTTTCTTCAATGGGTTATTTCTTCGAAAAACCACACTTCTCTCTACCTCCGTCAACACACTGTGTCACATGATGCAAAGTTGAAGGCTCCCATAGCAAAAGGTTATTGACTTATCAAATGGAAATCAGTGTAATTTACAGCTAAATATTTTGTATGTTCTCAGCCGAAATCAACACATATTTATTAATCACAATTCTTGAATTCATCTTTTTTTGCTAAAAACAAAATGTCAGGAATTATCTATTTTTCTCCAGTCTTTTGTCTTTTACTTACCAAGATGCTTCTAGTTGTAGTAAATCAGACTGCTGCTGTCAGCGGTTTGTCTGCAGTCATCTTTCTGCATTGGTAGGAAAAATGAGAATTGAATGATTTCAATTATTTATCTGGAAGGGAAGCCATGGAATAGATGTGACCCTGAACAACTTATCTAAACTGTCAGTACCTCCACTTTAATTAGTAAAAGGAAGCATTTTATTGGCTGCTCTTTACGTTGTCTTCTACAGTTTTGAGGAGATTTTTATAACATTCCCTCATTAAAAATGCTCATGTCTAGAAGACTCTAGTGGTTGGTGAGGAAAATATTTGGAATTTGAAGGGATACCAATATTTCTATTAACTTTGGATAGTATTCTTATAATCCTATTTTTACAAACCATTCTGCTTCCTGGAGCAATGTCCTAAAAGCATAGCTACAGAAAGCTTGTCTGCATATAGGTACACTAATTTTTAAGGTTGACATGACATAAAGCATTTATATGTGTGTGTATGAAATATATATGTACATGTATATGTATCTACACACACACATATATATGCTATTATTTTTTTATAGAAACAAGTTCTTGCTGTGTTGCCCAGGTTGGCCTTGAACTTCTGGGTTCAAGGGGTCCTCCTGCCTCGGTGTCTGGAGTAGGTAGGACTACAAGCACATGCCATCATGCTTAGCTTATACTTCATCTATATTTTTCCCATTTGAAGTATTGCCATGGAGAGGAGTCCAAAAAGTCTAAGCACCTCATTTTCCCCATCTGAGAAAAGCAGTTCAAATTTTTCTTTCTGATGTCATCTCTGTGATTTGTGCCATGTTTGTAAGATAAAACCATTTCTTTCAAAGAGGCCATGACTAGCCACACCAAGCCTTGATGCGTAAGTCAAAGGTATCCTAGGATGAGCTGGTCCTTGAAGAATCTGTCTGAAACTCTACCAAATATGGAGAACTCCGTATTCATAGTGACAAGCCAAGTTCAACATATCCT
The DNA here is from genome assembly GCA_963573385.1 of Cacajao melanocephalus. NCBI lineage: Eukaryota > Metazoa > Chordata > Mammalia > Primates > Pitheciidae > Cacajao > Cacajao melanocephalus. The sequence goes on along the minus strand of CAUYLG010025103.1, from coordinate 9,092 downwards.
CTATCTGTTGAGACATCAATGAGAAGATGATGGGTCACTAGAGTTTAGATCATCTTTTCTTCCCAAGCCCTTTTTTCCCAGTTCCCCATTAGACTTGTTGCCTCGGATACCCAGTTAAATTTTAATTTCAGATAAAAAATTTTGTGGGGGTGTATATCCCAAGTATTGCACATATATTATACTAAAATTAGACTATTGTACTAAAGTGTATCTTATACTAATTATCCTAAATAATTAATTTTTAAAAATCTGAAATCTAACTGGTATACTGTATTTTTGTTTGCTAAATGCAACCCTAACTAACACGCAAAGGAAATGTGAGGATGCTGAGATGGTTTCTGTGCTATACACATCTTTGCAAAGAATAGCAATTAATCCTTATCACCTGCAATTATGTAATATTTGTAAGATAAGAGTTACCCAGTGTATGGATTCACATTTCCCAGTGTATTCATATAGGTATATATTTTTTCAGAGTTTAAAAATTTTGTTTTTTGTATGTTGCCTTTTCACTTAATATATACAATTTTTCTATACCTATATCTTAAAACTGCTAATTTTATATTGTAGATAAATTATTTAACATTTCCCTATTATTAAATACTTAAGTTATATAGTTTCTTTCTACTCTAAATATTATGGTAACTTCTTGATGCATATAGTACTTGATTTTTGCTAAACTGTTTCTCCAGAATAAATTCCCAGAAGTGAGTTTAGTGGGTGACAGGGAATAAAGTGGTCAAATTATGTCTGATCACATTCAGGCTTTTCTTTTCATCCTCTGTTATAAGGGTACAAACTGGGAAAGAAGAGATAGGAGAAATGCATATGGATGCAATTTTAAGTCTTACTAGTTCCGCAGGTGAACAGTCCCTTTACAAAATATTTTAACTTTCTTAGAGGAAGCCATTTCTGTTTTCACCACTGGTAGTAAAATAACAGGCATGAAAATGGTTTTTAAAAATTCAGCTGAACATGAAATATTTTAGTAACCTATAGCATTCTTCTGTCATCCATTTCTTTCCAGTATGCCACTAGGCTTCTCTGATCATCATGAGAGGCCCCATAGCTGCTACTAGGCTAATGTGATTGCTTCTTAAACATGCTTTCAGTGGCTGCATTGTCGGAAGAAGCTGCAGTGTGTATCTGCTCAGAAACTCATCATGCACTCCTCCTGCAATGTGTTGGAGATGGGAAATAGGCTTGCAAATATTCTACAACAAGCTGGTCCAAGTGATAAATGCCTCAACAATACACAATTGATTAATAATCTTATCCAGAAAGGAGAAGGAAACACAACAAACCAGGAATAACTATTTTCTGTTGAGGCAAAAAGAGAGACCAGGGGAAGATTGGGGAAGGCAAATGTAAGGTAAAGGAGGTGCCCAGGAGGATATAATTGTAGTTTATTCTCTTTTTAAACTCTGAATATCATGTAAGTGACTTAAAAATCAAGCAAGATAAAATGAAATAAAATAAAATAAAATATATACAAGTATAAAGACTCCAAACTAGGTTTCTTTCTAGTTGCATTGTCTGGCTAACCTCAGCTTTATGCAGTTAAAATTAAGCCACATCAGGAGATACCTAATTAGTTACAGCTTTCAGGGCGAGCTCATAGGCAGATACTTAGGTTTTGCTGAGAATATTGTCCTGTAAGAAATTAAGCTTTAATGAGAACTACAGTGGAATAGTATTTCAATATAGAGAAATAATGAGAGGAATATAGTTTAACAAAAGGCCTGCTAGGTTCTAAACCATCTTTTTTAGTGACCTTGCTTGAAAAAGGTCCTCCTACTTAAACTGAGCTATAATTTAGTTAGGAGTTACCAAATTAGTTAGCATTTACCAAATTGTTTTCACAGGGAAGACTGGTACAGTAGTTTATCAGGATATTAATGGTTAATCTCCAAAAGTGGGGTAAAATAAGCTTGGGAAAGTTAATTGCTACATACTCTTCCCTTGCAGATCCATAATACACACTGGAATATTGAGAAATTCTGCAGTAGAAAAACCTGTTTAATTTTATTTAACTTAAAGTCATTTTTGTACAATCCTGATAAATGTTTCAAGGAATACTGATATGCTAAAGAATAATTTATGCAAAATTCTAAAGTAATGTCTCTCAGTCCCAAACAAAGGAGTATAGGAAGAGTTACTTGGAGAGCAATTTTCAAACTAATTTTCAGTGTGTTCTGTAGGTCTTGTAGCTTGTTCTACCTACCTAGAGCTTGTCTAAATCTGCTAGGTCACCTGGGGTGAATCATCTATCATTTTCTTCGGAGATTTGAGTCTGTAGCAGGAAAATAAAGGAGAAGGGTAAAGGTGGCCGAGGCTTTATGTTCATTTATCATTTTAGTTAAACTATGGCTTTAGAATAGTGGGGAAGTGAGCTGGCTATAAATATAGCTTAGCAGAGCAGAATTTTGTCTACTAAATTGTGACTTCTGAACAAAAAGGGCAAGACAAAATAAAAAAGACAAAATATATTTCATGAACATTAAGATGGACATTGTTAGAAGGAAAAATGTTTAGATGATTAAAGGTGTCAATACTGAATTGGCCAGTGGGAGCAGAAGACTGGTACAGAAGGGAATATCAGGTTCTATGGGGGATAATGCGTGGCAGAGAAGGGAGTAGCCCAGTGGAGGTGGTGGTGAATTATTTTCAATTGAAATTGCAGTAAAATGATTTGGAAATAATATGTATCATTTCAGATGCCTAACTACTAATGTTTAGACTGTGAAGTAAAAAAGAATATTTTATGTTTTCTAACAATGGATCAACTCGTTATTCAACTAAGTAAATAAATATAAATTATCTGTCATGCAGAGTACAGTAAAAAAGAATGTTAGAATATAAAAGACAAATTCTTCTTTCAAAGAAGGAATACTATAAATGTTTTAGTAACAAAATAAAATAATATGGTATTAGAGGCATCCATAAAAGAAAAAGAAGTACATAGGGTACAGATAACTCATATAAGGCAAAATACTATCATTTTGGGGCAGAAAAATAATGTAGTTATAATTGAGTTGGGCATATTAGTCCACCAGTGAGAGCCAGAATGGGTTAGGACACTGAGAGCGGGAAGAAAGAGAACAGAGAAATAAGAGTGTATGAAAGCCTTGATTTGCAAAATATGAAAATGATGGATTTTTAGGAATTAAATCAGGAGGGTCAGCAAAATTTTCTGCAAAGAGCCAGATAGCAAATATTTTGGCTTTTTAGGCCATTTGGTTTCTGTAGTGTGCAAGCTGCTATAGGAATTATACAAATAGGTGTGGTTGTTGTTTTCTAGTAAAACTTTATTTACAAAAACAAATGGCAGGTCTGATTTGGTCCACAGCCTATAATTTTCCCACCCTTGCATTAAATAAAGGAAGTTTAAAATCAATTGCTGGTGAAAATATAAAATCTATAACTACATATCATAAGATTAACTGCATCATAAGGAACTTTGATACATATCTTTAGAAACAATGAAAAAATAATGGTTTACTAATCTAATTTAAGATAGAGTTATTTGGGTTTCCATATCCAACAATGGCAAATCAGATTGTTATGGACCAACTCTTCCATAAAAAAACTAGAAAAGCTCTGTGTATATGTACATGTGTTTACATCAGGGGGTTTAAAATATACAGAGAGTGAAAATACATGGCAATAATAGCATAAAAGACAGAAGGGGTAAATAGAATAATATGTTCAAAGATCCTTGAACTCTTCAGCAATTGGTAAAACCACAAATTTGAATTAGATTTTAATAAAATGAGAATTTACTTCATAATTTCTATGGTTATTAAAAGAATAGTAAACAAATATATTGTATAGCTAGGAAGTGAATGGAGGGGAAAATGGAATCATAAAACACCACCTGATTCAGAATAAAGCAAGAAGGCTAGAAAATATAGAAGAGAGGGGACAAAAAACCCTCCAGTGGTAAATGGTATTAGGTTGGTGCAAAAGTAATTGCAGTCTTGCCATTACTTTCAATGGCAAAAAATCACAATGACTTTTGCACCTACCTAATAGATTTAACTGACATATCAGCAGTTACATCAAATGGTAATTGAACTAAATGATAAATGGTGAATGGACTAGGAGATAAAGATTGTCCAAATGGATTAAAAGGCCAAAATTCAACTATATGTTGCAAACAAGTTGTAAACCTTGAATATTAGGTAACAGAAACATTCAAAGTAGAGGGATATAGCAAATATATCTTGCAAACTATCAAAAAGTAAGCTGGTGTAGCTATACCGATATCAGACAAATTATACTTATTTTTAAGATAATAAGCATAATTAGAGATAAAGAAGGACATCTCATAATGATATAAGTCAATTCCCTAAGAAATTATAACTGTCTTACATTTACATATACCATATAGCCTCAAAAATTGGCAAAAGGAAAAGAAAAATACATGCATACACAATATGTATGCAATACATCTTTTGTAACAGAATGATCACAGAAATCTATGTAAGGGTATTATTTAATGATATAAAGTATTATTTAATGATAACCAATTAATATGAGTAAAATAGTGTCATTTGAGAGATCAGTGAGGTCTAGTCTATTTCAGCGAATCATTTGACAAAGTCTTTCCATGACAATCTTGTGACAAGGTGAATAAATGTAGGCTGCACAAGTATAAAGTTTGGAGGATTTCAGTGAATGAAATACCCAATGAGTTTCTGTAAGTTTTCTGATGCTAAAAGTTATGTTCTTGGTTCAATTTCATTCAATTTAAATAATAGATAGCTATTACCCATGATGATGGAATGAGTCACAAGTCTCTTAATGGTTTGGAGCATTGAACTAAATCTGTGAGATGAAAATGTAATTGATATAAATGCAAGGTACTCTACATTGCTTTAGAGTAAAACAGCATTTTAAAAATGAGACATAACATGCATATATGCAATAAAGTGCATACATCTGAATAAATTTTTACTTATGTATACACCCTTGTAACCAGGTCCTAGAATAATTCCAGCACCCTGGAAAGCTCCCTCACATAACCACCACAAATCACCAACTCAGAAGACTTCTGTGACCAAAGGTGTGAGTTTTTTCTTCCACATGCCAGGCAGCAGACACTAACTGGGTGTCTTCCAATTCAATTCTGACATTATCTACCTGGAAGCAGTGTCAGATCCCATAGGTCAGAGGCTCAGTCCCCAAGACTGCCCCTCCTCTCCTCCCAGACAAAGGTCACAAGTTCAAACATCTGGAACTTCTGAGGGACTGGCTCCAATTTGGGGTTCCCATGAACCTCTCTTTGGGTTTGATTAATTTGATGGAGTAGCTCACAGAATTTAGGGAAATGCCTATTTACATTTACTGATTTATTATAAAGAATATTACGAAAGGCGCAGATGAAAAGATGCATAGGGCAAGGTATGAGGGAAGGGGTATTGACCTTCCATACCCACCCTGGGCACACCACCCTCCAGAAACCTCCACGTGTTCAGTTATCTGGAAGCTCTCCAAACCCTCTCCTCTTGGGTTTTTATGGAGGCTTCGTTACATAGGCATGATTGATGAAACCATTGGCCATTTGTGGTTGACCCTTCCCTCTCCCCTTCCTGGAGGTTGAGGAGTGGAGCTGAAAGACCCAATCCTCTAAATCTGCCTTGGTCTTTCAGGTGACCAACCCCATCCTGAGCCTATCAGACAGAAGACACACAAGAGAGAGCATTTGAAATTGCATTTGACTCTTTAGATCAAGTGAGTATTGGCAAAAATAGTTGTCTTGCAATTCAGAAACATGGTATTTATATAGGTCTTTATTAATTTATCTCAGAAAGATTTTCTTTCATTAGATTTATTCTATGTATTTTGTGTTTTTGATGCTCTTATGAATATTTAAAATTTTAAATTTCTATTCCATGTTGCTGGTATATAGAAATACAGTTCATGTGTATAATGACTTTATATTAAGTAACCTTTCCAAACTCATTTATTAATTAGATTATAGGGTCTTTTCCCTTTCTTAGATTTAAAGTCATGTCATGTGAAGATACAAAGTTTTATTTATTTATTTTTGTTTTTGTAACGTGTATTTCTGTGACTTGCCTTATTTCACTGGATAAAACCTCCTATATACTGTTAAAAAGAAGTGCTAATCCTGGACATCTTTATCCTGTTTCAAAATTCATAGGATATATTGCTTTTTAAGAAAATTTTCAGATACAGTAATTCCTTACTTAATTTTGTGGACAGGTTCTTGAAAGCTATGACTTTAAGCAAAACGTTGTAAAACAAAACCAGTGTTACCATAGGTTAATTGACATAAACAAGAGTTAAATTCCTATGGCATATTTCTGGTCACAAAAACATCAACAAAGTTCTAAATCAAGACCCAAACCACTTCTAATATTAAACATTGAGATAAATGTGAGCTATACATACATTCAAGAAAGATTAATAAAAACGAGTAAGATAATTATTTACCTATACCTATTCCAGTTCAAGGTCATGGGTGGCTGGAGTCTATCGTGGTAGCTCAGGGCACAAGACTCTCAAGAACCAGCCCTGGACAGGATTTCTTCCTATTGCAGGGCACAGTCTACACACCCACACTCACTCACACTGGGCCTGTGTAGATATGCTGATTCACCTAATGCGCACATACTTGGGATGTGGGAGAAAACTGGAGGACCCAGAGAAAACTCGCACTGCAACTCCACATAGACAATGGCTCTGACTTGGAACAGATTTTTTTTTCTGTCATCATAAAATGATGTTAAATGAAATGATATTATTTGAGGACCTGCTCTACATAATATGAACAACCTGACTTGACAACTGATTATGTGAACAGAATGGAATACGACTTGAAACAGTAATATAGCTGCTGCTTTTTTTTGTTTCTTTGAAGTAATTCACTTTTAGATTACTAAGAACCAAATGCGGAACATAGAAAGTAAAAATTTTGTTTTATTTTGTACTTTTTTTTGGACTACATGCTGAATATTCAGTGTTGAGAGCTACATATTAGGAAGATCACTGGTGAAGTAGAGTGAGTACATAGAAAGAGGGAATTAGGCTACTAAAGGTTTTGGAAACAGTTTCTAATGAGGAATGATATGGTTTGGCTCTGTGTCCCCACCCAAATCTCATCTTGAATTTGTAATCCCCATGTGTAGAGGGAGGGAAGTGATTGAATTATAGGAGTAGTTTCCTCCATGCTGTTTTCTCATGCTAGTGAATTCTCACAAGTTTTGATAATTTTATAAATGTAGTTTTTCCTGCACCCTCATACACTCTGTCTCTCTTTCCTGCCACCATGTAAGATGTGCCTTGATTGTACATTTGGTGTACCATGTAAGGTGCACCACAATTGTATGTTTCCTGAGTACTCCTCGGCCATGCAGAACTGTGGGTCAATTAAACCTCTTTTGTTTGTAAATTAGTCAGTCTTGGGTAGTATTTTTTTTTTTTTAGATAGAATCTTACTCTTTTCACCCAGGCTGCATGCAAGGGTGTGATCTCGGATCACTGCAACCTCTGCTGCCTGAATTCTCCTGCCTCAGTCTCCCGATTAGCTGGGATTACAGGTGCCACCATACCTGGATAATTTTTATATTATTAGTAGAGACAAGGTTTTGTCATGTTGGTGAGGCTGGCCTTGAACTACTGACCTAAAGGATCCACTTGCCTTGGCCTCCCAAAGTACTGGGATTATAGGTGTGAGCCACCGCACCTGGCCTCAGGTAGTATCTTTATAGCAGTGGGAGAACAGACTAATACAAGGAATTATTGAAAGAAGTAGGGATATTTAGTTTGTTTGGTGAAAAAAGGAATAAACTTGATGCCCCACAATGATAAAAATAGGATGAGAAGGTAAAAGTCACTAGATAAATTAGACTCAATATAAAGAACACTGGTGTAATAGAAATTTTTAACAGGGGAACAGTGTTGCCTCTTATTACCTGGAGGGAGTAAGTGTAGAATAACTGATAATGTTTCAGCAAAGCCTGGGAGTGGTTGATGGGATCCTTAATTTTGGCAGAAAGTTGTACCTTTTATTAGGTTGATTTTTTTATTGGGAAGGAAGATGTACAGATAATTTATGGAATCCATTCTAACATTAAAATTGTGATTTGTAGAAATGCTTTACAGAACATGTATTCTGGGTCTCTTTCACATTTGAAAGATGTGACTGAAATCTACATTCAAGAAAATGTTCAAAAATTAGTACAGATTTATTGAATAGTTGACATTTGATTTGTGGGGCTTAGAAATATTTTGAGGGAGTGTATCTGCCTCAGAAAATGATGACACATTTGAATACTGACTTAGCGAAAAAGATTAGATAACCTTAATTTTGTTTCAATCATTTGCTCTCTTCTGGTTGCCTCAAAAGTGGTATTATTTTTCAAGAGCCTTTCATTATTTTATGATAGCATGATGGTTACAAGTGGAAATCTGTACCCAGACTTACTGTTCAATTTAAAGCTCTGACACTTGCTTGCCCTACTTGACTTTGGTCAAGTTACTACATAAACTCTCTAAACCACAGTTTCTTATCTGTAAAATGAAGACAACAATGGTAGTTGTCTAAAAGATTACTGAGAAATTGAATGGGGGTGAAGTCTTGTAATGTGCTTAGCCTGTTTCTGGCATGTAAAATCATTTAAGAAACTGACAATGGTTTGATTGTGTCTCCACCAAAATCTCATCTTGAATTGTATCTCCCATAATTCCCATGTGTTGTGGGAGGGACCTAGTGGGAGATAATTGAATCTCAGGGCAGGTCTTTCCTATGCTATTCTCTTGATAGTGAATAAGTCTCATGATATTTAATGGTTTTATAAAGGGGAGTTTCCCTGCACAAGTTCTCTTCTCTCATCTGCCACCATGTGAGACATGATATTTACCTTCCACCATGAATTGTGAGGCCTCCCCAGCCAAATGGAAATGTGAGTCCATTAAACCTCTTTCTTTTTTTTTTTTGAAAGAAAGAAAAAGAGAGGAAAGAAAGTGAGAGTGAAAGAAAGAAAAAAAAGAATGTAAGAGAGAAAGAAAGAGGAAGAGAAAGAGGGAGAGAGAACGGGATTCTTGTTCTATTGCCCAGGCTA
>CAUYLG010025102.1:0-32500 GCA_963573385.1 Cacajao melanocephalus | reverse complement strand
ACCTTAAGCATTTATCATTTTTTTTTTGTGTTAGGAACATTCCAATTTCACTCTTTTAGTTGTTTTAAAATATACAATAAATTATTGTTAGCTATAGTCACCCTATTGTGTATCAAACACTAGATGATATTTATTCTATCTAACTGTATTTTTGTATCCATTATCCATCCCTACTTTTCTCCTCCTTCCTGCTACCCTTCCCAGCCTCTGATAACCATCACTCTACTCTCTATCTCCATGAGATCAATGTTTTTTAGCCCCCACATGAGTGACAACATATATTTTTCTTTTTGTACCTGCCTTATTTCACTTAACCTAATGCCTTCCAGTTCCATCCATGTTGTTGCAAATGACAAGGTTTTATTCTTTTTATTGCCGAATAATGGAATAATACATAATTCCATTGCGTATACGTATGATATTTTCTTTATCCATTTATCCACTGATGGATACTAAGGTTGATTCCATAGCCTGGTTATTGTGAATAGTGCTGCAATAAACATGAGAGTGCAGATAGCTCCTTGATATACTAATTCAAGTATATTCTTTTTGAGATATACTTGTGTCCTTTTGACAAGACCCCATGTTTTAATTTTATTTTTTACCACTTTACTTTTTGATGTTATTAGAGATCATCCTGTGTTTTCTGTGCTCCTGCTCTAAGACCAACTATTTCTGTAAGGATTACTGGTTTCTCTTAGTGGAGAATGATGTTTAGAAATCAAGGTCTGGACACTAGGTGTGCTCATTGCTGCTGGGGTGTCACTGCTTCTGGCACCTCTGAGCAGACATAGCTACTAACACATGAATACACAGATATTTAGATTTATTTCTGTATCAATCTGTCTCTGAACATATTAAACATGGGTTCATTCTGGTATCTTTGATTCTAATCATATCACAGGACTTATTGTAGATTTCCCTTTGTTGTTTATTTGTAACTTCTTTTGCTTACAGTAGAACACCTGGCTATTTTAGATTTCCTTATTTGTTCCATCCTAGTATATATGTAAAGTCATTTCAAAATTGTTTGCCTATACTCCTGTGAGAAACAACCAGAGTAGAGTGTTCACATACAGTTATTCTTGCTAGTAGCTTTACCATATGCAAACAATTTTCCAATGTTTCACAGATAAATTTCCTTTTCCCTTACCTTTTTCAATAATGCTTTGTCATACATTTATTTATTTGTCACAATTTACATTACATCTGGGTTCTGTTGAATATCCTGGTTGATTAAAAAAATTGTACATAGTGAAGTTCACTCTTTGTGTTATATAGTTTTATGGGTTTTGGCAAGTTCATAGAGTCATTTATCTACTACCACAGGACTACAAAGAACAGTTCCAATATCCTAAAAATTCCCTAAATGGTTTCTTCGTAGTCAATACCCCCTCTCTACCCCTGGTAATCACTGATCTGTTTTCCACCCCTACCATTTTGCCTTTTCCAGAATGTCAGAAAATGGAATAATATAATATGCAGCATTTTGGGACTGGCTTCTTTCGGTAAAAATGTACTTAAGATTCACTTAAATTGTTGTGTCACTCAATAGATTGTTCCTTTTAATTGTTGAGTAGTATCTCATCATGTGGATAGACCACTGTTTATTTGATCCGTTCACCTGTTGTAGGATATCTGGTCTGTTTACAGTTTTTAAAATTATGAATAAAGCTGAAATAAATATTCACATTCACGTTTTCATGTGAATGTTTTCGGTTCACTTGAGTACATATCTAGAATTGGGATCACTAGGGTTGTGTGGTAAGTGTGCATTTAACTGTATAAGAAATTGCCAAACTGCTTTCCAAAGTTGCTTTACCATTTTGTATCCCCAGTTAGTAATAAACGACAGTTCCTGTTTCTCATTGTCTCCAACATTTGGAATACTCATTGAAAAATTTTTATTTTTTGCCATTCTTACAGATGTGTAGTGGTATCTCATTTGGTTTGAATTTGCATTTCCCTAATGATAATTGGGTTTATTTTCTTGTTAGATTTTAAGAGCTTTTCTTTTTTAAAAAAATACTAAGGATACAAGTCTTTTATCAGATATGTGATCTGCAAATATTCTTTCCAGTCTGTGATTTGTCTTTTCATTTTCTTTTTTATTTTTTTCAGTTTGGGCCTCACTGTGTTGCCCAGGCTGGTCTCAAACTCCTGAACTCAATGGATCCTCCCATCTCAGCCCACTGAGTAGCTGGGACAACAGGCATGTGTTACCAGACCCAGCAGTCTTTTTATTTTCTTAACAGTGTTTTTGTAGAACAAGTTTCTTATTTTGGTAAAGTCTAATATATGAAGATTTTTCTTTAGGAATTGTGCTTTTAGTATGTTATATTGAACTTTTAGAGTGTCACAAAACACCATTTAAGTCATAGTATATTTAATCTATTTAATAATGTGCCATGTCATTATGAACTCCACTATTATAATATTTACAATATTCATATTTCTGTTCATACCCTAATTCTTCTTGATATCTAATATAAACTAGAGGTTGCTATCCATTTGTGTCTCTTTAGAAAGTTTTCCATCCATTCAGCAATTGCATCAAGAGATGGCAAGTTTGAGTGGGTTTGGGGGCAGAAGGCTGACTAGACCAGGTAGGCATCAACTCTGCCTCGGCCAGCTGTGGCAACAGGAGCAGAGGCTCCTCTCTGAGCCTTACCTTTTTCATCTGTCCTACCTGTACGTCTCATAGTTGTTATGAAGAGAAAATGAAACCAAGTAGATGCTCACATGAGGGTATTTTTTACATGTTTCTGATTTTCTATTTATTTCTGCCCCCAGACTCTGCAATGATACTTGAGAGAGCAGAGACCATGGAGGAAATAGAGACTGACAGGAAATTCTTGGATGTGTGGGAATTAAGAGTGCCATTGGAAAAGTTGAACCTGGTGTCCCTAGCATCCAAGCATTTGTGGGTCTTGTGGCCTCTGCCCACACTTTGGAAGAGCCCTGCCCCTTTCCTCCTAGGGGCTGTGGTCGTCCATGATTGGAAGAGTATGTAGTAGACAATTTACCTGTGGCCCAGGGTGTTAATCCTGCCTACTGCCACCAATATCATTTTTGCTTATAAAACAGCAGAGAATACAGACTGTTAAGTTCATGGTTTTCCTTGAGTTGGTTTCTTGGTTTGGTCACTTAGAATTATAAAAATCATGGAATGTTATTTCTGGAAGGGACTCTGGAGATACAGGCCTATATTTTCTGATTCTATATTTAGAACAGAGGATGAGCACATGATCTCCCTGAGGGGTATGTGTGTTTCCTACAAAATAATTAGAGGCTTTTCCCACTTGGTCACCCTTTCTTCCTTGTGCTTTTCTAACCCCCAGCCTTTACCCGGGGAGGGCCCTCCCTCTAGGGTGCTTACTCTCAATTTTTTTTCTTCTTTCTGGATTTGTGTTTCAAGATCCAGCTCAAATATCTTCTCGCCTGTGTAATTTTCTATCTTTGATTCTCTTCCCACCCTTCTTTGCCAAAATGAATCACTCTCTCATTTACTTTGACATAGTACTTTAATGTAGCTGTTTTGACATTGCATAGCTGTTTGACTTGTGTGTATGTCTCCCCTGCTAATGTGTCAGTGGCTAGAGGGCAAGAAGGGTGCTTCTCCCCATCCCAGAGCGGGAGCACAGAGGCATGCAGGAATTGTTGTTACCTTGAATCTGACTCCACTCCTTTACTGTAAAGGCAAGGAAACTGATGATAAGTAACCTGCATCATTCCTTCCCCAGAATTTCCTTTTCCTAACAATTGATTGACCTATATCCAATGTATCTGGGAGCCAATGGTCGGTGCTAAATTATTTCTTAAAATTATTTTTAGCATGAAGAACCTACAATTCCTCTCTGTGTAAGTGGGAAGAACAAGTGCTTAGGACTTAAATAAGCAGATTTGATAATAAGCATTTTGCAGTCTTAAGAAATGCAGGAATGCTTAGGCTTCTGGTAAGCTTAGTTGACAAAACTATAGGAGGCCACTAGAGAGATTGTCTGGGATTTTCCTGTGTGGAGTGAACACAATTAGATCTGCAGAATATCTGATCCTGGGGAAAAAAAGGCTGACAGTACGATAAATTGGCTGCTATTACATTTTGATCAGTGTTCCTACAAGCAGACAGACACATTCCCTCATTCACCGTGTCCAGAAATCCAAAATTTATAGATCTCTTCCTTTGCAAAAAGCTCCTAAACCAATTTTATTTCCACAGACTTGACCTTTGGCGTTTAGACTTTCTCCCCATTGGCAAACCCAGGCTCCATTTTTTCCTGTAGACGGCCATTTTGGCAGTTTCCTTAACAGCCTAAGGAAAGAACCAGAAGTCTACATATGGAGACCTCATCCCGGTTGCCTAATGGATTCAAAAGACATCCTGAATATTCATCATTTCTCCTTTTATGAGCACCTTGGCAATTCTCTCTAAAGGCGAAGGCTGCAGTAAATTCAGAAGTGCCATTTAGTGAATACCAATCTATCCTCAATTCAAGTCGAGCTTTTTTTCCTGCTCCTCAGCACACTACGGTAGCTCCTGAGAACTCGGTGAATGTAGGGCATTGTCTCAGCGTAGGGGAGGCAGGATTGTGAAAATCCCAAGCCTGAAGTAGTGGTCTGCTCCCCAGCCTGCTTGCCTGAGCTGCTTGTACTTAACCTTGCATTCTCTGCAGCTCCTTTCCTGAAAGCTGGAAACCTTTGGGGGAAAGTGCTAAAATCATGCTGGAGTGCTTGGCTTGGTGACAGGGCTTTTAATCAATAGTTGTAAATTGGCAAATATTAATGTTTAGCTCTGTGCCTGTGGTCTTTCCCTTAGGTGTGCTTGAGATCCATCACAATTTTCCCCAAGTATGTATCCCTCAGGATATTGATGTGGGTAGTTGTTCAACAGAGATAGCTACAGACAGAGACAGAAGTCCTCTGATTATTTCTGTTCATTAGAACAGTTCAGGCTAGTTGACCCTCAGTGTGACTACAGAAGGTGCAGGGGGAGATGGCTGTGATAGTCTCTGCTGTGGAGCCACTCTGTCTCCCCATAGGCTCTATGCTGATAATGGAGCCTTTTCCCCTACCCAACTTCAATGTCACCCAAATAACTGCACGTTGGGCGGGGCTCGATGGCTCACCCTTGTAATCTCAGCACTTTGGAAGTCCGAGGTGGGCGGATCACAAGGTCAGGAGATTGAGACCATCCTGGCGAACATGGTGAAACCCCATCTTTACTAAAAATACAAAAAATTAGCTGGGTGTGGTGGTATGTACCTGTAGTCCCAGCTACTTATGAGGCTGAGGCAGGAGAATCACTTGAACCTGGGAGGCCGAAGTTGCAGTGAGCCAAGATCACGCTACTACACTCCAACTTGGGCGACAGAGCGAGACTCCATCTCAAAAACAAAACAAAACAAAACACTGCAGTGTTGTTCATAGATTTCTCATAGCTTTTCTCTTCTTCCTGAAAAAACTGGGACCTGAAATCTCAAATCCCCATTAGCTTTTCTGCCTTTTTACTCTATAACAGAAACACATGTACTTATTATTTATCTGTTTATATTGGTGTGTTCTTGAAATCAGACTTTCAATTTCATCTCTTATTCTAAAGAAATTATTTGTTGGACAAAGTCAAATAATTGTCAACCCATAGGCTTGGGCCACCCATGCTTGGCTGTTTACCCAAAAGTGTTTCTTTCCTCAGTGACCTGCGTTTCCTCCACATAGATAGTTAAACTTTCCTCTGAAGCCAGGAGGCTATGCCATTTCTCTTTCCTCCTTTATGCACCCCAACTGTCTTAGTGAATTTAAGTAGCTTTTGAGCCTATCGCAGAGTTTGCATACCATGGCTCACAGGCCACTTCTGGCCCGTGGACCTGTTTTCCTTGGCCTTTGCATTGTTTTGAAATGTTTTCAATTAGTTGCCAACATTTACAAATTGGGAAATTTTACATTAAAGTGTCCAGACTTTAGGAGCCTCATGAAAAATCTAAAAATCTGAAAACCTTAGACCTGCATTTCTACTCAACAGTTGGCTCAGACTGAACAGATAGGGGAAGTGTTAGGAGCTGTACATGTACTCACTAGTTTGCCACAGTCCACACTACTGCTAGTATGTTATGCCTCCTCTGTTCACTCACTCACTGATCTGCCTGGCCACTGTAGCCATTTGTGCTTGTGAGGTCTTGTCTAACAGAAAACAGAAAATCTGCCTAGGAAGATTATATTTTCTGTTTCGTTGCCCACCTTCCCCAGTTATTCTTACAGGAAAGAAGGGATCAAAGGGATCCAAGAAGATCTGTGACTTTTACCAATTTAGGAGACCTTATGGATGTTCACTTGTATAGGAAGGAAAGATGGAAGTCTCACATTTTGGTTTATTATTATTATTTTCTCATACTCAGAGGCAGCTCTTGAACTTAGAATTATGCAATTTTGCTATAGGAATTGAAGCAGGGTGCACAAATCAGGAACAGACTCTAAATGCAATATTGGGGGAATACAGTTGAGAAGCAATCAGCCTAACAGAATAGGAAATGGTGTAGGTCTCATCTGAGGCTGGGTGTGAGTGAATTCCACCTGACCAAAGCATAGTACCCACCATGGGGAGAGAAAATAGATAACGGTGGCTTATTATCCCACAGGTAAGATTATAGATATTAAACTACCTTCGAAACTCAGGGTGTTTTGTGAAATTAAAGGGCCATTCATCTTGTTCTTTTTATTGATTAAGAAGCAGGAGAGAAGGTTGTTAAAGAGTTTGCTTTCTTGGTTGAATAGTGAGTAGTAAGGAAAGTTGGAATCTCTTATCCACCCTACAAGTGACAGGCTGGTGCAGTGACATGGCATGACTTTGAAAATGTGCATAACAGGAAGAATCATAACTGTTCACAAACAACTGTGTTCAAAAATTTGACTTACTCTTAAATTGTACTTCTGTTGAAGTGACAATGCATTTGGGTACTCTATATATGTACCAATAGGAAAGTGGCAGGGAGTAGCTTTGGAAACTTTCCTCTGGATCTGATATTCCAGCATCCTGTGAAGTAGACACTTTGAATCTCCTGCTACCTGAACTCTATGTGGTCTATTTGTGGATTGGAAGAGTTGGAAGGAATACTTTGGACCTCTGTTGGTGTCAGATAAGATGACAATTGAGCAGGCCCTCCAAAATTCACTTTCTTGTTTTTTATTTCATGTTATGCTAAATCAAAATCTGTATGCTGCAGTCATATTTTAAACACAGGTCTACTTCTTGCTTTTTGAATCTGGGAACATTCTGATTATCAGACCCACATCCTCTCCAGGCCAGTTAGACTTGTGATGCTATGGCTCCCAATGTTTGGAAGTGAGTCATAACGTCTGCTTGTACTTCTCATTCAATGTCATGGTTAGGTCCCTCTTGACTTTTGATTTTAAGTGCCCGACTTGTAATCTGCTCAGCTTGAGAGAGAACTTAGAAATTGGAAGTATTTTATGTTCCAGGCTGTAGGCCTTATGAGGTGATGACAGTGTTCTATAGGGATATCTGTTCTGTTTTTCCTATTGAAATCAGTGAAGGAACTGGAGCAGAGAGCTTAACAGGGGCAGAGAGCAAATGAAACTGCCTTGTGATAAAGCTGAGAATGTGACGATGGCGTGTATCAGCACAGCTCAAGGAGGCGGCTGGCTAAAAAGCAGGTTGGGGAAAGAGGGAGGAAGTGAAGGTTTCTACACATATCCAAGCAAGAGAGAAAGCCAAAGGTGCCAAGAAAACCATATATATATCATATCAATTACGTATATATTACACAGCAATTATATATAATATATTATCAAATATAATATATGATATATCTATTATACGTTTGTAATATATGTAACACATCAATTATATATATCATATATATAATTAATTTGAATAACCCAAAGGTGTATGTTTTTAGTAGGAGTGAGTGAGGGCCATTTAAAAATGGGTCAAGTGCAAAATGGCTGGGGCTGGGAGTCACAGGCTGGGACTTCACTGGACTGAGGAGTCAGGGGTGAATTCCTGACTCCGGCTATTCTCAGTGTGTCTGATTTCTGTTTCAAAGGTTTCTATTTGAAAAAAAGGAAAAGACAAAAACTTGTTTTATTTTTACCTTTGTAAAAGCAATAGCAAAAAGTATCATGGAATATCTTTAAATAGCAATCCTTCTTTTAAACAATTTTTTTTTTTGAAGAGCCACTGCAAGTTCTTTTATAGAAAACTTTCCTCAATAAATCTCATGAACATATTTGGTTCCCTTATTCCTCTCTTTTTTGTAACTATCTTATGTTGCCAGTCATACAGATAACATGTCATTCTGTTCTGAATTCCCCATTATGTCATTAGAATGAACATCCATCCTGCCTATTAACATGTAGTCTTGATATGTAAAGCTCTGGACCCTAGAAATATATCCCGATGATAATAAACACGTTGCATTTTGGCTGAAAATTAGCATGCCTGCAGGATCAGTAAGCATTAATTGTTATTGGCTTTGACAACAAATAAAGCTATTTCAAGGTTTCTTTAAACAGGCCTTAAATTCCTTGGAGGATGGTGTCATACTTAGGGCATCACAATAAATATTTGTCTGTTAGAACACTCATTCATAAATGAATAAATATGCCTTTTGCCAGGAACCGAGGATGGGCCCTGGAGATAGATCAGGGAATTCCTTGTCTTCTAGGAGCTAACAACTATGATTTTGAGACTATAATTTTATCTTGATTTGTGATAAGAATAATTATGCATGTTACCACTCAGCACAGTATGAGTACATTAGAGACATTTCTTAGCACGTGTGCAGTGATTGGTTAACCCACCACAACTCAGACAGGTCCACAAAAGCTGGATTGGTTTCTATTCAGTCTCCATAATCATTAGCTAGAAATTGCCATTGAGCAATTATTTATGTTATATTTCCTCATGGGAGTTCTAGATTAAGATCACTCTATACTAGCTTTACAGTCTTGGAGTTAATATAGGGAACTGGAAGTTTGTGCTTCAAGCTTTGTGTTTCTCCATTTGGAGATTCATTTAGAAACTTGAATTTGGAAATATATAGTCCTGTGTATTTAGCAAAGGGTGCAATTTATGTCAATAGATATTTCATAGAAAAAAAAAAAACCTTGTGTCAAGTAGGTTTGGGAAATGTTGAGTAAAACTATCTTACCTATTAGGTTGATGCAAAAGTAATTGCGATTTTTGCAATTAAAAGTAATTGTAAAAGTAAATAGATTTCTTTAGGGTGAGGGTTCTCAAAGACTTTATGTGCTAATGTATATTGGCAATCTTTAGGATTGGGTTATAATATGCAAAATTTTCCAAATATTTTTGGCTGTACAATGTTTATAAGGAGGTTTCTCAAAGCATTTTCTGTGGGTCTAGTGTTTTAAGAAATCTGTGTTGGAAAGAAGTGCTCTGGCCACACGTTCCAATCCAGAAGCCTTAGACTATAAAGAGGCTCAGTGAATTGCTGAAGGTCCTGAAGACAGTCAATAGCTGCTGGGACAGTAACTCACCATTCAGTCAGCCAGGGTAATGTTCTTTCCACCATGACATGGCATTCTTTTTTATTCATTTCCTTTTCTAGTTCCTTTCCCTCACCTTGATGGCTTAGGCCTACTGGCAGCTCGTTATGCTTTCCATGCCATTTAGGTCCTGTTGAAATAGTAAGAACTAGGCCTCTCAGTTCCTTGTGTTCTGTTTGTATCTTTTCCCTTCAATACCTAAAAGTCGAGCACATCAGCTAGTTCTAGTCATCACCTCCACTCCCTCACCTTTAACCTGTTCTGGAGGAGGCTTTGACCTCAGTTCCTGCTGCTGCTTTATTATAAGCATGGATCCCTTGTTACTCCATCCCATCCATGTCCTGTCTTCCCACTAAACTCAAGGTCAAGATATACTAATTTGAACTCATCATTAGATTTGTATGTTCTTTTGGATCAAATATGTTTGTGTTCACTCTGAGTTCTATTCTCCTAAGCAGATTTTTTGTTTTGTTTTTGTTTTTGTTTTTGTTTTTGGAGACAGAGTCTCACTCTGTGGCCCAGGCTGGAGTGCAATGGTATGATCTCAGCTTACTGCAACCTCTGCTTCCTGGATTCAAGTGATTCTTGTGCCTCACACACCTGAGAACCTGGTATTACAGGCGCATGCCACCTTGCTTGAATGATTTTTTTTTTTTTTTGTATTTTCAGTAGAGATGGGGTTTTACCATGTAGGCCAGGCTGGTCTCAAACTCCTGACCTCAGGCAATCCACCTGCCTCCTCAGCCTCCCAAAGTGCTGGGATTACAGGCATGAGCCATCATGCCTGGCCTTTCGAAAGCAAATTTTAAGCTTGCTACACATAGGATCTTCCTCCAATCTTATCACTGTCTTCCAGCCCAATTCTATTAGGATCTGCTTCAGTATTTTGAACTCTTCTGGCTGCTGCAATATGTTATTAACTTATGTGATATCCGGCTGTAATACATACCAGTCTGTGACCATTAATGAGAAAAGAAAGTTGATGATATACATTTTGTCAATGCCAAAAAGAAGCTTTGTATCACTTATTTACCCAGAGGCTGTCAATTTAATTAGACACACGATGAGGTGCTGACTGAAACACCAAACAGCTGACTGGACAAGAATTTTAGTGATTTCACTTTACTTTGGTTATTTACTTAGCTGATTGATTGTTTTGTGACATTTTATAAAAGAAAATACATATTACATAAATTTCCGTTTATTTGCCCGTTTTTACTGATCTTTTCTTTCCTCCGTAGTTATATTCTACCATTCTCAATTCTAAGTTTTAATAAGGTTAGGGTACAAAAGCTATTATGTAAATAGAACTATGAACTATTTTAGTGAAACCATTTGCTTAACAAATAAAACTAAATTACCTTCAGAATGAGATGAAATGTCTTTTTCAGTGCTTCTGCTGGAGATATTATCTGATGAAGAAAAATAGTCCTGTCTTTATCAGGAGGTGTTGTCCTTCTAAACTCAAGCAAGATTAAAAACTAGGACTTCAATTCCCAGAAAAGGATAAAGAAATAAAAAAAAATGATTCCCATACAGCCTGGCTTTTTATGTAATCCTTTACTTCCCTTTGGAGGAAGGTCCTGTTCATTGGACCAACAAGAGACATATTTAATTGTTAATTATTTGTCTTTGCTTTTTTTTTTAGTGCTATATTTATGATTAGAAAAGCTTATTTAAAGCATTATGGCTAAAAAAAAATGTAGTCAAATGTACTGGAGCTCTTAAGGAACTTTAATAGGCTATCAAAAACAGTGAAGATTTATTTAATGTCTCCCTTCCAGGAGGATATATTGTTGGTTCAGCTGCAACTTCTTAACTTCATCATATTTTATATACTTTGGCCATCATGGATTGCCACAAGGCCTGTTGCATGGTGTGATTTAAAATGTGTTCTGATTAAGTATACAGAAGTGGTCCTGTTCCCCAATGGAGGAAGGAGAGGAACATCATAAATATACATTGTTTAAGTGTAAATTCTACTTCTCACTCGTAGGTTATATTGTACTTGCATGTTTTATGCTCTGTTGGTACTTAAAAAAAATCATTTCATTTAGGGACATTTCCAGTGGTCTAACCGAGAGCCAGGCTACAGGGACCTACTTAGAATTCTTTCCTTAGAATTTGTAATAGGGGGCAAAATAAGGCAACTAGACGAAGTAAGTATATAGAATAAAGCTCTTCTGTTCAATTACATATAATGGGCATACATCTCAGCCTATGAGCTCATATGGGCAAAATATTTACTTTTTTATTTCCTCAAATCAAGGCACCTGACTTATCTGATTGGTAGAAATTTTATCTTGGTCACTTGTTGGACCTATTTCTTTTCTCTTGGGGGGTACCAGAATCTAGGAGGCTATGTGAGGCCAAGGATGTGGGTAAAAGGCCTCCCATCTCCAGGATTACATATTCATATTGACATTGACATTCTTATGGTCAAATCAGTGAGTGTTCTTGATATATGGTTGCTCTCTGCTTTTATGCCGGGTGTGGGGACTCAAGTATCTCTATAAGCCTGGGGTCCTGAGAGTCCAGGGGTCTTTCACCAAGAAGTTTGGCTAAGCCATACCCTGGCAAGGCCTTGCCACTTCTTCAAGCACCGCTGCAGAGTGCAAAGTGATCCACATTGGTCCCAGACCTTTCAGACCTCTTTTCTTCCAAGGCCTGGCAGGATGACTCTAGGACTCAAAAGATTTTCCATCCCCGAACCCTTCTGGGCATGTGGAATGACCTCAGCCTTGAGGGTGTTTCTGCTCTTAGTTTTGCTCTTCATTTTACTAAAGTCACTGAATGAAGGCAGCCCAAAGGGTATATCCACCTGTTGAAATGGGGGCAGTGGTTGTGATAAGAGCAGAAATACAGGGAGAACAATAACACATTCACAAAAACTTTGTTTTGGATAAGTAGAGATGTAAGATCAAGAGGAAATGGTAACAAAAGTGGCTTAAAGTGGGAAATTCAGGTAAGACCTATTTCTCCTTGTTGATTGGAGAACTTTGTTGACTGGAGAACTTTGTGTACCTGGTAGAACAGTTCATGTGACATAAGCAGCAAAATAATTAAGGGCTGAACAATAAATAAAAGAAAGGCCCCAAAACTTTCCAGTGAAGAAAAAAAGATATAGAAAGCAGGCAATGAAGATCTCTTTTCTTTTTCTTTGGGCCATAGCTTCTTAATAAGTGCCATTGTCTGATTTATTGGTCCCATCACAAGAGAATTCAGTGTTTCTTTGGGCACCTAGGTGATATTCGAGTTATAGCCACAGTCCTGATTCTAAAATCTTAGGTAAAATATGCATATAGACTTGTTTCAGTTATTACAAATAAATACGGTGCATATACCTTACATTATAAAATACCCACTTTATTTCTTAAGCAAAATGCAGGTAGAGTTTGATGAAATGAAATAAATACTATAAGGAATGTCACATTTTTTTCAGGTCAGGTTTCACTGTCACATTTATTGAAATCAGGTGAGATTTTATGGTCAAACAGCTACAAAAAACTTTCAGCGTTCAGGTCTTTTGCATTTTGGAATTACAGATCAGAGATTGTAGATCTGAAGTGAGAGTCAGAAGTTGTTCATACCTAGGCAAGAAGAGAGACAATGAGATATTCTCTGTGCGTAAGCTGCCCACACCTCTTTGGCTGTGTGGTGGTATAAATATTATTTCTCCTTTTTATGCTGTAGTATTAACTGTAATGGAAGATAAGTATGTTTTGGTATTAGTCAGTTAAATGACATCAGAAAACTTTACAACAAACTGGAAAACTTCAGTCTTTCTCAATCCATTCATTCAACAATGATTGAGCACCTGCTGCTTGTCACAAACTGACCTAAGGGTTGAGGGTGTAAAGTCCAGGAAGACAGCTTGTGCCTTCATGGTGTTCCCCATATTGTGGGGGAGTAAGTGGACAGTGATACTGAAGAAAGTGTTAACATAGGGGAAGGCGTAAGATGCTTTGGGAAAATAAAAAGAGCAGCCAACTTAGACAGGGGAGTGAGTGTGGGCTTCTTTGAAAAAAGAAGATGGCCCCAAGTGGAGTCTTGAGTGATCCCTAGGCATTACACATGAACGCAAACAAAAAGAAGGGGCGGTAGGTGAAGAAATATTCCAGACAGCTGGAGCCATATGTGAAAAGACAGCATTAGAGAATGCAAGTTTGGAAAAGAGGGGGACCAGGGATAATGGAAGAGAGAGGCCAGATGCCAGACCATGAGGGATGACTTTGTCTGATAAATGGGACTATCTACATCACTGATCATCAATGAAAAGCTTTCCAGCCCAAACAGCGTGATATGGGAGCATCTGTCCATGAACTACTGCCCAGAGCTCATCTGCTAGCTCTAAAGATCTATTATTCATGCCAGAAACAAGAGATTAGGCACTGCTCTCTGTAAACACTGAGGAGGGCAAAGAACCTTGGAACACTGTGGGAAGAAGTAGTTTGAGGCCCATACTGGAAGAATCAGCTGCTGGCAACAGCCCAACCACTGCCACCAATCTTTTCCCAGGGACAAGAGATGGCTTTAGAGACACCGTATCGGACAGAGAGATCTAGTTGGGTAACAGGGTTCTCTCATGGTTGTGGAGGCTTCTTCAGGATTAGGAAAGAGGATATGCTAGAAAGGGATTGGCAGTCAAAGCCATGAAAGCTTAAGGGCACAGACATGTGGCCGGCTTGTAGAATAGTCACAGGGAACTGGAAGCAGAGCAAGGTCTGGGCAATTTCAAACTTTTCAACCCACTTTGCTCTCCTCTCCCCGATTCTCTCCCCTTTTCTTTGGGTTGTTGCTGTGTGACTTCCAGCCCTCAGACATGATGAATTATGGCTGGTGGTTGTTTCTAGCACAGTACATTCTTCTTTAATTAGAATAGTTCTTAATATTACAGTGCAGACCTGCTGGTAGGACATTTGGCACAGGGGCAAGTATAAATCCCTCAGCAAACTCCCCCCACACCATTCCTAGGATGTAACACATACTTTGCCACCACCCAGAGATTGTCCTCTGCCTACAAGAACCACCTTCCTCCCCTCTTCACGCAGATACCCTGAGGACTCAGACGTTTGCGGTACAATTTTTGCTAGTCTCGGTGACAGTTTTAGAGTCTAGAAGAGAGGTGAAAAATAATTTTGCCTCTGTTTTGCCCTAGGATGCCAGGTTGTTGAGAAGAAATATAATGTCTTTTTAGGCATTCAAATATGTTTTCAGGGGTTTCCTAAGACAACTAAGGACCTAGTTAACACTCTAACTGCAATTGTAGTCAGGAAAACACAGAAAAAAACCACATGTAGCTTGGGGAAATGAAGGCTGTGGTAGGAGCAATTATTTCTTGTAGCTATTCAGGAATCCCTTGTAGGCAGTGTGGTCTTGGGATAAGAGTACTGATTGAAATAGTTTCTCTCCAACCTCTTTAAGCTTGCTCCTTTCTCTTTGGAAGTCCTGCTTTTGATATGCAGGGTGGTTGTACTGTAGGATGGTTTTCCAGTGCTTTTCATGATCTTTGTACCTATTGTAGTTCTTTACCTTCCTTTCCTATCAAAACAGGCCTATGGTGGAAATAAATCCTATGGAGGATTCTCTAACAGAAAACAGTTTTAAGATTATAATTCAAAGCAGTAAATATTAACAAGGGGTAGCCAGGGGTCATGGCAGATGATTAATCAGAAGCCATCATCCACCAATTCGCACCTTAGAGCTTTTATCTGCACCCACGTGCTTTGCCTTCCTGTCACTCACCGGGTTGTGCTCAACGTGTCTGAGTCTGCACTGGGTCTTGACCCCTTGTGCAACCACAATTCTCCCTCTCTACTATGTCATATTTTCTTCTCTCTCTGGGTCATCTTCATCAGCTTATTAACATGTAATTATTTCTTTTATTGAACATGTCTTCCTTTTGACCCCCTACTCTACCCTCCAGCTAGCATCCCGTTTCTTTGCTATCCTCAGCAGAAAGTTTCTTCAAACTCTTCTGTCTCCTTCTCTCTCCTTTCTCTCATGCTCTCTAAAATCCACTCCAATTACACCTTTGCCTCTCCACTGCACCATACCTGCTTCTGTCAATGTCCCTAGTGATGTGCATTTTGCTAAATTCAATGACTACTCAGCACTATTTGACACTAGAGTAATTTCCTTCTCTCTAGATGCCACACTGTCTTGGTGTTATTTCAGACTCATTGGCTGCTCCTTCTCAGACTCCTTTGTTTCTACTTTTCTTTTTGATTTCTGAACACGGCAGTGCCCAGGCCTCAGTTCTTGAATTCCTTCTCTTTTCTCTCAATCGCCATTCACTTGATGAGGTCATTCAGGTTCAATGCTTCTAGTACCTCCTATGCTTATGGCTACCAACTTTATATGTCTAGCTCAGTCCCTGCTCCTGAATCTCCAGACTCCTAAATTCAAACTGCCTACCTTGCATCTCCACTTACGTGCCAATCATGTGTTTTAAACTTACATGTCCAAAGTTGAACACCTGATTTTCACACCAAACCCTCCAATAGTCTTCCCAATCTTAGTTGGTAACATCTTCATTCTTTCAGTGGCTCAGGCCAAAAACACTGGCACCAAATCCACACCTTTGTATCTCATGCCCTCCTATTCGATCCATCAGGAAGTCCAGAAGGCTCTATCTTCAAAATAATACCCAGGATCCAGCTACTCTTCACCACTTCCAGTGGTAGTCTTTTGGTCAAGCACTGTCATCTCTCATGTCCAACAGACTCCCAACTGGTCTCTCAGCTTCCCACTTTGTTTTCTTATAATGTTTTCTCAACACAGCAGAGATGTTGTTGTAAAATACAAGGTTAGCTCACATCAGTGCTCTCTGAAAAAGCCTCCCCATCATACTCAGATGTGACCAAAGTCTTTTTGATGGCAAAGGGTCCTTCATGATCTGTGTCCTTGCTCCTCGTTACCACTGTTCTTCCCCACTGCTCCTTGCCATCCACTCCACCCTGGCCTCACTGGCCCCCTTGCTGGTTCTCTCCCATGTCAGACATGTTTCCTTCCACTCTAGGCCTTTGTCCTGTCTCTCTTCTCTGTGCCTGGGAACCCCCTTCTTGAACTATCCACCCAATTAACTTCCTCAGTTTTCACATATCTTTGCTCAAATGCCACGTTTCTGGCGAGGCCTGCCTTGACCTCCCTATTTCATGTTGTAACCCATCCCATGGCACTCCCAATTCCTCTTTTCTATAGCACTCACCACCTTTAACCTAACACACAATTTACTTATTTATTGTCTTTATTATAATAATCTGCCTAACCGTCTCCCAAACAGTAAGAGCTCTAGGAACGCAATTATTACTATTTTTTTTGTTTACTAGTATATTTCAAGCATTTAAGTCAGCACCTAGAACTGAGTAGGTCTTAATAAATATTAGTTGAATAAATGAATGAAAAATAGCACATCAGCATTATAGTTTATAAGGTATGTTCATGTTACTGCCTTAAAAAAATTTTTTTTTAGATAGAGTCTTGCTTTGTCGCCAAGGCTGGTGTGCAGTGGTGCAAACATGGCTCAAAGAAGCCCCAGTTTGCTGGGATCAGCTGATCCTCCTACCTCAGCCTCCTGAGTAACTGTGACCACAGGCATGTGCCACCATGCCCAGCTAATTTTTTGATATTTTTTGTAGAAACAGGGTCTCAGTTTGTTGCCCAGGTTGGTCTCAAGTGATCCACCCACCTTGGCCTCCCAAAGTGCTGAAATTATAGATGTTAGCTACTGCATCTGGTGACATGTTACCACCTTTAATCCTCACAATAGTACTGTGAGGTTGGCATTATCATTATTATTTCTCTGAGAGGTTAAACAAGTTGTCAAAGATCAAGCAGCCAGTAGGTAGCAGATATATTGCAGAGCTGGCCTCTAAGAACAAATCTGCCCCAACTTGTTGGCAGATGTGCTGTAGATGACCTTCCTATGAAATCAATATACTTGCCCTCTTATGGTCTTATGAATGTCTGCAGAAACTCAGACATGTTGCCTTGGAAGCTTCCGCTTTGGTGACAGGCTTTGAGGTACAAAGCCTCATTAAGGGTTGGCCTGGATGGTCAAACACACAATTGGGAAATGACCACGGTTTCATTCATTTAGAACGGAAAATGTTTCTTGAAATCATTAGTAAACTTCCCCGTGATGAAATTCCCAAGCATGCTCTTACAGACTTTTCATTTCCTTGAGCACTACACATACTTCCCTGAGAATAAGGCAGTGGGGAGGTTGAGTTTCTCTGGAGGATTTAGAAGGACTGACTTTCTCTATATATTGGTTCTTGGTACTCTGTAGATGAGTCTCTCAGGCATGCCTAGGCTTCCTTTTGAAGCAGGAAATGCTTATTTCTTGGGGTAATAAATCTGCATTTGATATTAAAATTAGCTCCTTTTGGGACTTGGTGGAGGTGCTGAGGCAGGTACACAGTTTAGCTGAGTCCTTGGGTTTCTCTGAGCAGTCTCTGGGATGAGGCAGCTGCAATCGCACCAAAAAACCCTTTGTTGATGGAAAAACGGAGTCCCAGGGGAGCTCATTGAGTTGTGAGTCACAGTCTGGGACTAGGCCAGGGGGAAGCTCATCACCTCATCTCTTGGACCTTGGTTTCAGGGGCCTGCTGGACCAAAGCACAGCCAGAGCTTGGGGAACTGTCATCAGAACCCACAGAGCCCAACTGGAGCTCAGGGACCTGGGACTACCTTTGACTTCTTGGAGAAAAAAATAAATGTATTTTTCTCCAAACAATAACTTATTGGGGAAAGTTTAGGAGGTCAATGGGGAAAAAATCATGGAGATAAACTCACATTAAGTGACCAGCTTCAGTAAGCTCAGTATTACAGATTTACAGAATCTGACCCCGCAGAGAGGAACAGGGAGTTAAAGGAGGAGGCAGACACCGAGGGCAGCCATGCCTTGGTTGGCTGCTCTTGGCAGAGGCTTGTGGGATATAAAAGCTTCATCTGAAGGAATGATTGGTCCTTGGGACAGAGGAAGAGCTTAAAAAATACCCTAAACTTCTGGAGAAAACATCTTTACCCTGTTTATTTTCAGGGCATGCTTTCTCAAATTCTATAAATCTCTCCTACAGATTTAAAGATTGTCTTATTTCGGTGGATCTTCAAATTATTTTAGAGGTGAAATTGTCTTAGAGATCATCTAGTTGATCTTCTTACTTTCAAAGGGGAAAAAGGGATCCTGTTTATGACTTGCTCACTCAATATTCACAGCTGCAGTAGCAGCAGCCGCAGCAACAGGACAATGGCAACTACTACCATGACCACAACCTCCAACACCATTCACTAAGCACCTACTGCTAGGAGGGCCACGCATGGCCTTGTAATTCTCTGCAATCATTGCTTCATCCCTTCTGCAAACTAAGCTGTGAAGTGTTCGGTTGGTGCAAAAGCCATTGCGGTTTTTGCCATTGCTTTCAATGACAAAAACTGTAATTACTTTCACACCAACCTAATAGCACAGTGGCACTTTAAAGATGAAGCATCACCACTGCACTCACGCCTGGGCGGCCAAGTGAGACTCTATCTCAAAAAAAGAAAAAAAGAGGTGAAGAAATTAGGGCCTGTAAATTATTTGCCCATGGTTACACAGTTGATGTCTGAGTCAGAATCCGGTTGCCTGGCTGCAAGAGCTGTGCTCTTTTGCCTGTGATTAGAAGCCAGTCCTCCTTCCACTATTCCCCACTTCAAAGTTCTCATTTGAATAAAAACTTTAGTTGTTATGGTGATCCTCTTCAGAGAGGGATTTACTGAATAATCAGCATTGGAGGGTGGTGGACAAAGCTGGTTTAGGGGTGTAGAGTAGGAGGTTGCTTGTGTGTTTTGACATGAGGCAATGGACAACTCCAACTAGCCTGTCACCGTATGGGATGCAGACTTCTCTACGTATGACATGGGCTCCTTCAGAAGTGGGTGAGACGGCTGTCAGGCAGTTACTCCAGAGTAGATAGAGGAAATGGCCTGACATGAGATACAAGGTCTAGGTGGGTTTGGATCAGGGGAAGTAAATGGGAGGAGATAGACCTGGGACCCTGAAGAGCAGGAAGTACGGCAGACTGAAGACTTGGAAGAAGAAGTCAGGTCATAGCACTCCCGATGATCACTTTCCAACTGCTCTGTACTGTCGTTAGAACAAATTTCAGACATTCTATCCTGGCTTATCACATGCTATGGGACTTGTACCCTTTCTTAGTTCGCTTGCCCACTCACCTCCTTTTGGTCAAAGCTCATTGTCTTCTCAGGGGCTTTCTATGCCTTTCCCATGAATTAGAATGCTGCCTCTTGAATCCCGCACAGCTGCCTCCTTCCAGCAAGTCTCATCTCAGCTTCATAATTTGCTCCTTCCCTGCTTCTCCTATCCTAATATGAAATAGCCACCCATCTCTCACTCCTTGTTTTACTTCTCCACATAAGCAGTTATCGCCATTCGATATTTCTCTTCCTTGTTAAGAAGATCAAGATTTGAAGATTGTTTTCTGCCTCTGTCCACTAGAATGTAGAATAGGGCCCCATTTTATCCCCAGTGCCTAACAGTGCCTGGCAAACAATGTATGCCCCCAAATTATTTTTTTTGATAAATGAATGAAAGGTGTAGTGGAATAGGTAAAGGCTTTGGGTTCATTCATCCATTTATTCACTCATAAATCCATCCAAGTGTTTGATTCTATCTCAGCTCCAGGTTAGCTTTGATACCTTGGGTAGGTTATCTAGCCAACATAAACCTCGGTTTTCTCCTGTGTTAAGGAGCATAAGAAGTCCTACTTTGCATAGTTGCTAGTTGCCATAAGAACAGAATGAGATGGCACATCTAAGTTCTGGATGAGAGAATGGTGCATAGCATTACTGGAACATGTGACACGTAATAGGTTGTCTTATTACTGTACATCCAACATCCAACTCCTACTATTAATAGGTGAATGAACTAATGTTCATTTTTAAATTTCTTTTGACCAATACTAATTAATATAAATTTCATTTGCTCATCCCTGTCTGGTGGTTTTATTGAGTTTAGAGAGAGAACACAAAACTTCCCATGGGAAAAGAAAACATGACAGACAGGAATAGTGCTCTGGTGTTAGGGGAAAGGAAGGCCTGGGAGTGTAGGGAGGTTTGCCTTGTTGCATGTCAGTGAAGAGATGCTAGGGTATATTAAAGTGTTTTAGAGGAGAGAATTGTTGAAGCCCCAGTTTTGCTAGCTTGGTGATATGGTTTGGATATTTGTTCCTTCCAAATCTCATGTTGAAATTTGTTACCCAATGCTGGGAGTGGGACCTGGTGGGAGGTGTTTGGATTGTGGGAGCAGATCTCTCACGAAGGACTTGGTCCCATTCTTCAGGAAGTGAGTGAGTTCTCACTCTTAGTTCTCACCAGAACTGGTTGTTGAAAAGAGCGTGGCACCTCGTCCTCTCCACCTTGCTTCCCGCTTCTTGCCACATGATGCCTGCTCCCCTTTGCCTTCAACCATGAGTGGAAGCTTCCTGAGGCCCTCACTGTGCTTTTTGTACAGCCTACAGAACCATGAGCCCAAAGAAACCTCTTTTCTTAATGAATTACCTGGCCTTGGGTATTCCTTTACAGCAGCACAAAGAGACTGAGACACCTGGGGAATATATCCTTGGCATTTTATGCTGTGGTGGCAGTATTCTGTTACCAGAAAGCTCCTGGCCTCATTGCTGGGAGATGATGGAGTAGAATGGCTATACAGAGCAGGTACTCTTATGCTAGACTGTCTTGGTTTCAGTCGGGCTCTGTCATTAATACTTGTTAGCTGTGTGACCTTGGACAACATATTAACATCTTTGTGCCTCATTTTTCTTACCTGTAAAATAAAAAAAAAGTCTTGACCTTCATAGAGTTATTATGAAGATTATACATGTGTCAGATAGAAGGGGCTTAGGACAGTGCCTGGAGCACATGAAATATTACACTAGTTGGAATGTATATTAGCTATTACACTAGCAGTGTTCTTTTATCCTTGGTTTCTTGGTCTATAAAATAATACCAATAATATATGCTGTATAGGATTATTGTAGAGAGTAGATAACAACTGTAATATTGGTTAAAAAGTGACTGATCCACAGTAGGCACTATGATGTCCGTATGTGTTAGTATTCATTCTGGTTTTTCTTTCCCTTCTCTCTGCCTGTTATTTTAAGAATTAGTGTAAGAAGTGTTAAAAGGTAGTTAGTGCTTAGGCATGGAAACGACAGTCCTGTCTCACATTCAAAACTAAATAGGCTGATTCCTTACTATTTATAGAGGGAGACTCTTCAAAGAAGCCCCCATTTGTCTTAGCTCAGTTAAGGAAGTCAATCTCTTCCCTCCACTATAAGTAGCCCATTAAACTACCTGGAGACTCAAACAACCTGGACTCCAGTCTAGAGTTTTCCACCGAGATATTCCAACCTCTCTGTAGCTCTATATTTGCATTTACTAAGTGGGGGTCATAATGCAGGTGCTACATACATCATGGGGTTGTCAATAAAGTCAGATATGCCTGTCTATACTTGGTTAAAGGGCTCTAAAATAGGATGGTGATACCAGACTATGCAGTAAGTTGAGACTATATAGCCAATGTCCCAGTAAGAGTAATATGTTCACTGTTTCCCTTCTGCTAGGAATACCATGAATTTTCTCTTATGACTGCTCCCCAACATGTACATGCACACACACCTTCCCAGATTATTGTCATTACCACTAGTCATTGCAAATGGTGAACAAGTCTATATTTGGTGGAAGAAGACACGTGCTTATTGCAGACTCCCTCCACCTAATCATGTCCAGTTCCTCACCCATCCACTGTGGGTGGAGCAGAGGCAGAGGTCTCCCTTCCTGTGTGTGAATTGTAAAGCTGTGGCAGAATAAGCCAGGTAGCCTTCCACTGTGTATAAATATGGTTTCAACAGCTTGAATTAAGGCACTCTTATTTCTGGATGCATGGAAAAGCTTTACTTTTCCTTGTTTTGTTTTGATGAACTTTGAAGGAAGGGAAGACTAACAAATTTTGGTCTGCTCTTTATGTTCTCTCTGGAAACTTCAGAAGCAATTGAAATTTTCTTGGCAACTTCACAGGACAAAACTGGTCACCATTTGTATAGTGGATTCCATCATGGAGAAAGTCTGAAAAGTAATCTTGAGGAGGTTATTTTATTTTTGCTGAAGTTAGTTAGATGGGAAGAAAGATGACAGATTTAAGGAACATGAAAAAAAATGTTGACTAGGGGCATCTATCCTGTGCCATAAAGCCAGAAGGAAGAGCGTGCTCTTGGCTTGGATGTACAACATCTATGCCCCATGAAATAGGGAACCCTCCAAACCCCTAAACCCAGGAATGGTCCATTCTTAAGGGACGATGACTGGGTGTATGGGTGTAGGCATGCCTGGACCCTCTCAGCTCTCTCTCTTTTCCTTTTACATGCTGTGTATGTGTTTGTTGGCCTGAGATCAGTTCTCCCACTTAACTTTTCCTTGCCCCACAGCCATGGTAGTTTTTACATGGGAACACGCACCCTCCGCTTCTCTGCAGAATCTAGTATCCTCTCAGGGAAAGTCGTGTGGTGGGCTAGTGGTGAAGTGAGAGGCAGCTATGTACACACAGGGCCCAGCTGAAAATGACTTTAGCACAGAGTTTATTTAATACATCCTCCAAATTGTATTTTGAAGCCTCTGTTAACAAGAAAGCACTCTCTTTTTGAGCAGCAGGAGTGTTTTATAAATGGAATTTGCAGACCAGCAATGCTCCCATTAATTTTCCCTGTCTACAATTACTATCATTACATTCTTAAAGCACTTTTAAAATAAACTACACCATGATGTAATGTGCACACTGAGCTCCTCCGAGCAGGACAACGGGGCAGCAGCATCTGGACTCTGGGCTTCTATCTTCTAGGGAACATCTTGATGGCTATAATTACTGTCATGTTATGGGAACTTAAAAAAAAAAAAGGCGCCAGAGTTCCAAATAAAACATAAAATGGCTTTGATATAATAAATGTTACTATCATTGTTTAAAAATGTTGTGACCCGTCTGCTACAGTTTCTGAGAAAGATATTTTCCAGCACTCGATATTTTCTCCTCTCTCTCTCTTTCGTATTCTATTAATGCAGATAAGGATGAAGAAAATCCTTAGGACCAACTTGTTTTAAATCAATGTAATACAATGCCAGCATTGTCTCTCTTCAAGTTGAACTTTCAAATTAAATTTGGCATGAGCTTTACCAGAACTCCAAACAGCTTTGCTCTAGAGACACTGTATCTACCCTATTAGGGAGAATTAATAATTCAAATGTTATGACTGTGGTTAATTGCACTCATTAGGAGAAGGCAAGGACTGAAACATTTTTCTCTAGGACATACCCACATCCATTGCACCCCTGGCCAAGGCATTCAGAACAGTTTGGGCCTTTCCAAAGGAATTGTAGTGACACAAAACGCACACATAGTGTAAATGTTGTCATCCTATGGGATCCAGTTTTGGAAGAGTCTGTAATGAATTTGGACCCAGGTATTGGACCAATTTCTGTATAAAGTTATGAAGAATCACTTACATATGGAAAGAGTCATCCATTGTGGGTACTGACTCTGATTGTATTCACTCACTTTCCTAAGAAAATTTTATTATGTGGAATTCATTCAACCTTGTGAAATCTAAGTTATTGTTTTATAATGGGTGTTGGCAACTTAAGGAAAACAGCGCATCTTATTTAGGCAATTGGTTAGCTTTGACAATTGCGGATGTACAGAACCCAAATGGAGTAATCTTTTCTGTTGATCTTTTTTTTTTCTGCTAGTTTGCTGATAACATATTTCAGTTTGAAATATGGATGGACTTTTTGATGTAAGAGTTGGGATTTAACCAGGGAAAAATGTATTTGACCCTATCTAGATTTCATAATATTCAGTGAGTTTGTAGAATTACTTTTTTTTTTTTTTTTTACATGTGTCACATCAATTGACTATCTCTCCAAGCTCTCCTGGGTAGTGACTTCTTTTTATTTCATTTGGTGTCGTGGTTTCCTTTTTCTGTATGTCCTGTCTATGGCTGATGAGCAGTAAGTTAGGCCACAGAGTTTAGGGGAACAATGATTCAGTCTCCAGGTAAGTTTCTTCAGTCTCACTCTACACAGTCAGCACTGGCCAGCTCCCTTGACAAAGTGTATGAGATCATCCCAAGCCAAACCACGGGGTGGGGGACTGTGGTTGACCCTGGTAAGTCATCCCACTTCTGCAAAAACTATTCCAAGCAGAGGCTGTACTGATAAAAAATATGCTACACCTTCTTTGGGTATAGACCAGACTGCATTTTTAATGTCTGTGTTTCTAAGCCTGCTGTCCAGAAGATCTTCTATTCATGAAACACTTTCCAATATCTGTTCTCTCTCAGCAGTTGGATTTAGTTATTGCACTCCACAGTAATGTTAGGCTGGAGAAAAATTGTAGATTTGTTTGTAAGGGATGTGGTGTCAATCGATTGAGGGCAATTTGCATGCAAGCCTAAAGTTCAAGTCAGGTTTTAATATTGATTTGGTGATACATCTTTGAAAATGCTCAATTTTTACTTTGATAAGTATGCTTCTGTCCTTTGAAAAGTAGCTCCATCTTTGTATGACTCATTCCACCTTTTTACTGTTTTCAGTGTGGCTTCTAAGTACTGGATACTCAATAAGAACTTATTGATGGTTGTAATGTTTCAAAGAATATTTGCATAAATGATCTTTAGAGAAAACAAAAGAATATTGTTTTCCGTTGGAAACAATATTATGCTATATTGGCATCATGTGGTACTTCATAAAAAAAAATTCAGTTAACACTAACTGAGCATCCAATCTAGTTTCTGTTTGTTGAAGCATTTATGGTTCCTACTCAAGATGAGAGAAATAACAAGGAAGGAAATAACTCTGAATACAGAACATTTTATTACACAAATAAAAAAATGAGAGCATATCTGTTAGCTCTTGCCAACTTTTGAAATATGGATTCTATTTGTCTTTATTACAGTGTATTCCCATAGTGAATTTTCCCTATTTATTAATTTTTGAATGTTACTATTAAACAGAGGTATGTGCCTACTGGAAATAGTCAAAGCTATTTCAAGAAACTTCACAAATGAGAAAAATATACCAATACATCTTTTAACCATTCTGTTGATAAATTAGGAGATGTGCAATTATTTTATATCTCCTTATAGTCCTTTTTGAAAAAAGTCATATGTATTATCAGGATAAAATGTCCTGTTAAATCTATAATAATTGTGATGACTCATAGATACGTGATTCTTCTTATTAAGAAAAAAAGGACAGGAAATCCAATATAAATGAGCTGTTTTCCTCAGTAGTGTAATAAAACTTGGATACTGGTGTATGAGTTTTTGATTATATCAACCACTGATAATCTCTGGCTCATTTCCTCCCAGTGAAGAATCAGTCTGCTTCCTCCCTGCACCAGCCCCCTTTGGCCACTGACATTTTAGCAACCCTACTCCCTCAGCTGGGGAGGAGGCCTCCCAGTCGCAGCCACCAAGTATAGTATATTTTAAGGGCTGTAAATTTTCACCGTCAGATTTGAGCCAAGGGTGTTAAGCTCCAGAAGATACACATCTGCTTCCTACTCAGATGGTCTTTGTTGTGCTTCTTGGTGGAGAGAGAGTTGTAATGCCACAAGAATAAATCCCAATTGGGGTGTGTGTGTGTAGTGGGGTGGTAAATTATGGTGTTTTCAAAAGAAATGCTCATGACTGCAAATATGTCTAGCCTCAATTCTGCTCTTAAATTCTCTGTTTCTTTTCAGAGTTACATGATAATATTTTATTGCTCTTTAATGAACAGAGTGAGTCACTATTAAATTTCAAAAGTGAAAAATTATTTCGTAACCTGAGTCACAACGCCTGAATGTATCTGATTTCTAAGTTTGGATTTCCAACTGTCAGGTTTTTCTAAATAGGATCACAGGACCAGAATATAAAAGAAATGTCTAAGCAATTACTTGGGAAGGGTGCCTATAGTCCATGCCAATATATCCAGCCCATGAGTGTTTATTAAACAACCACAAGTTTGATCAAAGAATACTTAGTGTAAGATATATGTATCTTTATGTTCTCTTTATTCTCAGACCTTATTAACCAAGAGGGAAAAGATGATAGACCAATTTCAAACCTAGCAGAAATGTTAGGAACATGATGGTAAGAACAGATAAATATAGTAAATCCTCAATTTACAAATGAGTTTTGTTCAAAATTGTTTGTAACTCGTTCATCTGGAGCTGTCATTGCATTTTCCCGTAGAAACAAAATTATAAATGATAGTTAGGTCTCCTAGTCAGCCCAGAGAATACACTTAACCCCTTATGCAGCTGAAAGAAAACTAGCATGAGAGAACTTGATCACCAAGTTTCTATAGAAATATGCATTTATTTATTTACTTAACTATGTCTTGAGTGCTCACCTGATTGGAATACAGAGACACCCTAAGCCTCTGATGGTAGGGTATCATGGTTGAATCAGGCTATAATTGCCCATTCCTTAGTGTCTGGGTGGAAAATAGCACAGTGTGTTACTTGAATACATGGGACAGTAAGCTGGAGGTGGAGGGAGTCAGGCAGGACTCTCAGAGGATGTCTGAGCTGATTTTGTTTTGCTGGGAGACAAGGATGGAGTCAAGAATGGGAGTTTGCTTTGGATATGGAAGGGGCAGGAGCATGAAGGCTTAAAAGATCGTAGCCCATTAAGGGCAAGTGGGGAGGTTGACTATCAGGTAAGTGAGGGCTAGACCAATATGGATTGTCAAATATGGGTTTGTATGTCTCGTTTGAAGATGGGATTTCAAGTAGAGGACTGACACAATCATATTTGCACTTCAGAACTTCACTTGGTCTCTGTATTAATACTGGATGGAAGAAAACACTAGCACTAGATAGAAGAAAGCCTCAGAGCCTGCTTAAGCTATCTGAAAGAAAATTGATGAGGCAGTAGGACAGCATAGATTGGGAAGGAGAAGAGGAGATAGCTTAAGGATAGTAAGGTGTTCAATTTGACAGCACCCAAAAACAGATTAGATTTTCGTGATGAAGAACACTGGATAAACAGAAAGAGATAGAAATGCTGCACACATGCACACACCACACACACACACACACACACACACACACACACACACACACACACAGAGGAAGTGATGGGAGACACAGATCTGGAGGAGGAGGAGCTCAGTTGCAATTGTGTACTTGGTTCATTGCTCTATTCAGAGGGTTGGGAATGAGAGCTGGCACTCAGTGGTGTGTAGGAAGGAGATCCAGCAGGTGAAAATCAAGACTATAAGAGTGGATAAGAAGGGTCTAAAGGGGCAGTTAGGGATGTTGGACCATAGCCAGAATACAGCAGTAGTACCCAGAAATCAAGATGGTAAGAAATTTCAGAGAAGACAAGAGAGTGAGTGGTACAGAGATCAAGATTCAGAAATTAACATTGGATTTAGCACTTGGAAAGACACTGCTGTCCCAGATTCCAGTTTGGTGGAGAGGTGTAGCCCTGAGAGGAGGCGAGCCTGAAGAGGATATATGGTGTGTGTGTGTGTGGGCATGCATATGTGTGTGTGTGTGTGGGTGTGCGTGTGTGTGAGAGCACTATTCCAGTGGAGGAGAGACCCAGTGGAAGTGTCCTCGTGATTATCTGTAGAAGATGGGCAGGGCTGCAGACACAGGTTTTCAATAAGCTGATAAGAAACTTATCAGTCACAGTGTTACTATTACCAAAAGGACCACATTTTAACAAAATGTGAGGATAACATCCTCAGCAGAGCGTGCAAGTTGGTTCTCCCTAGCCTCAACTCTTATCACCTTCCCACCATGTCCCTCTATATTAGAATGCTGTCTCCACCCTTCCAAAGACCCTCAACCCTGTGCCCTTTCACTCCTCCATGCCCTGCACACATGGTTTCATCTGTCTTGAATGTCTTATGCCTCTATGCCCAGCTGTCTTTCCTATGCCTCTATGCCCAAATGCTGCCTCCTCAGGAAAGCCTCTGGTAATGCCCCTGACGAAATAGTTTCTCCTGTCTCTACTCCCTCAGTGCTTTGCTCATACTGTTGGTAAATAATAGATGCAGCTTAAAATTGCATCGCTTTCCCTTCCTAGATGGTGAATTTCAAAAACATATTGATTCATCTGTTCTGTGTGCCTAGTCCAGTGCCCAGCCCATGATGAAAGCCCAGGGCTTGTTCAGTAACAAGTCTTTGCTAAACTCAAATGTTAGTTGTAAAAACTACTGATCAGGAATGATGGACCCAAGCCTAACTGACTTGAAGCTTTTGTGAGAATGGTAAAAACCAAAACCTCCGCTGCTTTGGGCAGGTATATTAAGGGAGGTGCCAAAATGCTGTCAAAGCTTTTATGTTAAGAAGTTGCACAGATTCCTAGAGTTGTGTCTTCAGTGACATTGGGCAGCCAGGATGACTCATGACCCTTGATTTAAGCATCTGGAAGAGTCAGTTTTATTTTGGGAGAAACTTTGTGTCACCTTTAGTAAAAAAAGAAATGTACATGAGGCCTTGGCAAGAAGATCTATTTCATAAATCTGTAAAATAAATGAAGCTCTTTGGGGACATTAACTCTTCTATAACCTCTCTCAATGAGACTGGAAAGTATTTATTATGAGAGGAGCCAATTCCAAAGTGAAGCTCAGAGAATTTTCTTCCCTGAGCTCCTCCGGGAACAGTTATGTTTAGTGATGCTAATCTATGATGATGACTCAGTGGCAGGAAGTGGCATTGGTTATGCCTTGGCCCCAAACAGTACTTGAGGGGATGGAGGAGGCCATAGGACCAAAATCCTGTATGGTTTTCTCAGTGTCTTTACTTAGATGATTGTCATCCTTCCTTCTGAGTCTAGTCCAGAAACTGTCAGTGAAATGAAAAATCTGTGTGAAATATCATTTGGGTTTTGGCACCGGAGATGTTGGCTTCATTTTGGGTTATATTAAATACAATTAAAATGTACTAATAGTATTATAAAAGTTTTGATTTTAAACAGTGAACTGGGAAATCATGGCAAAAAGAGTATTATGCATGACAGTAGAAGATGAGGTTCCACTTTCGGATTTTTGACTTTCAGTAAGTGCATTTAACTTCTTCAAGTCTCAAGACCTTACTAATGAAATAGGTAATAATACTACATCTCAGCAGGATTCATGGAGAGCTTACTATGCGCTTGGCACTGCTTTACGTGGGTTAGTTTTCCTCAATCCCTTTGATGCAGGTGTGATTGTTATCCATTGTACAGATGAGGAAATTTAAGTTTGCAGAAAACATATACCATACTGGGATTCAAATCCAAGACTTTCTGATTTTATTACTAAGTTCCTAACTGCTCTTTTATCTTTAAAAAACTTTAAGTTTAGGGGTACATGTGCAGGTTTATTATATAAGTAAACTCATGTCATGGGAGTGTGATATACAGATTATTTCATCACCCAAGTACTAAACCTAATATCTGTTAGTTACTTTTTCTGCTCCTCTCCCTCCTCCTGCCCTCCACCCTCTGATAGGCCCCAGTGTCTGTTGCTCCCCTCTTTGTGTCCATGTGTTCTCATCATTTAGCTCCCACTTATAAGTGAGAATATGTGGTATTTGATTTTCTGTTCTTGCAGTAGTTTGCTAAAGATAATGGTCTCTAGCACTATCTGTGTTCCTCAAAGGACATAATAGCCTCCTTTTCATAGCTGCATAGTATTCCATGGTATATATGTATCACATTTTTTATCCAATCTTTCATTGATGGGGATTTAGGTTGATTCCGTGTCTTTGCTATTGTGAATAATGATGCAATGAAGATATACAACGCATGTGTTTTTATGATAGACTAATTTATATTCCTTTTGGTAAATACCCAGTAATGGGATATTGAGATCAAATGGTATTTCTGTTGTTAGGTCTTTGAGGAGTCACCACACTGTCTTCAACAGTGGTTGAACTAATTTATACTCCTGCCAACAGTATATAAGCATTTCATTTTCTCTACAACATCGTCAGCCTCTGTTATTTTTTTTGACTTCTTAATAATAGCAATTCTGACTGATGTGAGGTAATATCTTATTGTGGTTTTGATTTGCATTTCTCTAATGGTCAGTGATGCTGAGCTTTTTTTTTATGTGTTTGTGGGCTGCATGTATGTCTTCTTTTGAGAAGTATCTGTTCATGTCCTTTGCCCAGTTTTTAATTTTTTTTTTTTTGTCAATTTGGTTAAGTGCCTTATAGATGCTGGATATTAGACCTTTGTCAGATGCAGGGTTTGCAAAATTTTTCTCCCACTCTGTCAGTTGTCTGTTTGCTCTGTTAATGGTTTCTTTTGCTGTGCAGAAGCTCTTTAATTAGATTCCATTTTCCAGTTTTTGTTTTTGTTACAATTGCTTTTGTTGTCTTTGTCATGAAATCTTTGCCCTTTCCTATGCCTAGAATGGTATTGCATAGGTTGTCTTCCAGAGCTTTTATGATTTTGGGTGTTACAAGTCTTTAATTCATTTTGAGTTGATTTGTGTATATGGTGTAAGGAAAAGGTCCAGTTTCAATCTTCTGCATACGGCTAGCCAGTTATCCCAGTACCATTTATTGAATGAGTCTTTTCCTTATTGCTTGCTTTTGTCAGCTTTTTTGAGGATCAGATGGTTGCAGGTCTATTTCTGGGTTTTCTATTTCATTCTATTGGTCTGTGTGTTTGCTTTTGTACCAGTACCAAGCTGTTTTAGCTACTGTAGTCATGCAGTATAGTTTGAAGTTGGGTAGCATGATGCTTCCTGCTTTGTTCTTTTGGTTAGGATTGTTCTTGCTATTTGGGGTTTTTTTTTGGTTCCATATGAATTTTAAAATATAACAGTTTTTTTTCTGGTTCTGTGAAAAATGTCATTGGCAGTTTGAAGGAATAGCACTGAATCTATAAATTGCTTTAGGCAGTATGGCCATTTTAATGATACTGATTCTTCCTATCCACACTTATGGAATGGTTTTTCATTTCTTTGTGTCATCCGTGATTTCTTTGAACATGTTTTGTAATTCTCACTGTAGAGATCTTTCACCTTCCTTGTTAGCTGTATTCTTAGATGTTTTCTTCTTTTCATGGCAATTGTTTATGGGATTGTGTTCCTGATTTGGCTCCTGGCTTGGCTGTTTTTGGTGTATAAAAATGCTAGTAATTTTTGTACATTAATTTTGTATCCTGAAACTTTGCTGAAGTTTATTAGTTTAAGGAGCTTTTGGGTAGATACTATTGGATTTTCTAGATATAGAATCATGTTAGCTGCAAACAGGGCTAGTTTGATTTCCTCTCTTCCCATTTGGATGGGCTTTATTTCTTTCTCTTGCTCGATTGCCTTTGCCAGGACTTCCAATACTATGTTGAATAGAAGTGGTGAGAGAGGGCATCCTTGTCTTGTGCCAGTTTTCAAGGGGAATGCTCCTTACTTTTGCCTATTCAGTGTGATGTTAGCTGTGGGTTTGTTACAGGATGCCTCTTTTTATTTTGAGGTATATTCCATTAATACATAGTTTCTAACTACTGTTTTTAATGTTGCACATATTAAACTAAAAATCTTGATGTAAACATAAGGTAATATCAAGTACTAAGTTGTTTGTGATTGAAAGTCATTCCTGAATGTCACTTATCTCAGCCTCCTTCCTTCTTCCACTAAATCTGGGAAATCTCTCCCTCTCAAATTGGGTAGAAATTGCATGGACTGCTGCTTCCCCCTCTGCTTTTCCAAGTATCAAACGGTTGCTGAGACTGACCAGTATATGAAACATGACATCCCCAGGTGGACCTAGAGGAAGGAGATGCAAGGAAAGCATCTCCTTTATACATATATATATATAATATATTATATACAAATTATATAATTTTATAAAATTATATAAATATGTATTTATTATATATAATTTTATATATATTATAAAATCACATATTATATAAAAATTTTATATATATTA
>CAUYLG010025101.1:0-14423 GCA_963573385.1 Cacajao melanocephalus | reverse complement strand
CTTGGCCTCCCAAAGTGCTGGGATTACAGACGTGAGCCACCATGCCCAGCCTCTTTCTAACTTTCTGATGTACCCATTTAGTGCTATAAATTTCCCTCTTAATACTGCCTTAGCTGTGTTCCAGAGATCCCGGTATATTGTATCTTTGTTCTCATTACTTTCAAATAACTTCTTGATTTCTGCATTAATTTCATTATTTAACCCAGAAGTCATTCATGAGCAGGTTATTCAACTTCCATTTAATTGTGTGGTATTGGGTGAATTTCTTAGTCTTCATTTCTAATTTGATTATGCTGTGGTCCAAAGGATTGTTTGTTATGATTTCAGTTATTTGCTATTTGCTGAGAAGTGTTTTACTTCTGATGAGGTGACTGATTATTAGAGTATATGCCATGTGGCAATGAGAAGAATGTATATTCTGTTGTTTTGGGGTGGAGAGTTCTGTAGATGTCTATCAGGTCCATTTGATCCAGTGCTGAGTTTAGGTCCTGAATATCTTTGTTAATTTTCTATCTCAATAATCTGTCTCATATTGTCAGTGGAGTGTTAAAGCCTCCCACTACTATTTTGTGGGAATTAAAGTCTCTTTGCAGGTCCCAAACAATATGATTTTTGAATGTGAGTGCTCTAGTTTTGGGTGCATATATATTTGGGAGAGTTAGATCTTGTTGAATTGAAATGCTTTACCATTATGTAACCTCCTTCTTTGCCTTTTTTAACATTTGTTGTTTAAAGTCTGTTTTGTTTAATAAAGTAGATTGCAACCCCTCGTTTTTCCTGTCTTCCGTTTGCTTGGTAGATTTTTCTCCAGCCCTTTATTTTGAGCCTATAGATGTCACTGCATGTGAAACAGGAAGACTGATACCAATGGGTGTCAGTTTTTTATCTAGCTTGCCACTCTGTGTCTTTTAATTGGGACATTTAGCCCATTTACATGAAAGGTTAGTACTGATATGCATAGACTTGATCCTGTCATCATGATGTTAGCTCGTTATTTTGCCAACTTATGTGGTTGCTTTATAGTGTCACTGGTCTGTGAACTTCAGTGTGTTCTTGTGGTGGCTGGTAACAGTCTTTTCCTTCCATATTTGATTCCTTCAGGAGCTCTTGTAAGGCAGGTCTAGTGGTAACAAAATCTCTCAGCATTTTCTTTTCTGAAAAAGATTTAATTTCTCTTTTGCTTGTGAAGCTTAGTTTGGCAGAATATAGAATTCTGCATTGGAATTTCTTTTCTTTAATAATGTTGAATGTTGGCCCCCAATCTCTTCTGGCTTGTAGGGCTTTTGCAGAGAGGTCTGCTCTCAGTCTAATGGGACTCTGTAGATGACCTAAGCTTTCTCTCTAGCTGCCTTTCACATTTTTTTCTTTCATTTTGACCTTGGAGAATCTATTGATTATATGTATTGGGGATAATCTTCTTGGGAAGTATCTTACTAGGATTCTCTGCATTTCCTGAATTTGAATGTTGGCCTCTCAAGACAGGTTGGAGAAGTTCTCATTGTTGCTATTCTGAAACAGTTTTCCAAGTTGGTTCCATTCTATCTCTTTCAGGGATATTAATGAGGCATAGATTTGGTTTCTTTACCTAATCTCGTATTTCTCTGAGTTTCTTTTTTTTTTCCCCCATACTTTCCTCTATCCTTGTCTAACTCTCCTATTTCAGATAGCCAGTCTGTAAGCGCTGAGATTCTTTCCTCTGCTTGGTCTATCTGCTGTTAATACTTGTGATTGCATTATAAAATTCTGTTAGTGTGTTTTTCAGCTCTACCAGGTCGCTTATGTTCTTTTCTATGCTGGATGTTATGTCAGCTCCTTCACTGTTTTATCATGATGTTTAACTTTCTTGGGTTGGGTTTCACCATACTCCTGTAGCTCAATGATCTTCATTCCTGTCATATTCTCAATTCTACATCTGTCCTTTAAGCCATCTCAGCCTGGTTCAGAACCCTTGCTGGGGAGGTACTGCAGTCATCTGGGGGAAAAAAGGCACTCTGGTGTTTTGAGTTGTCAGGGTTCTTGAATTGATAGTCATTTTTGTGGGCTTATCTACCTTCAATCTTTGCTGCTGCTGACATTTGGATTTTTTTTTTTTTAATTTTACTTGATGACCTTGAGGGTTTGATTATAGTGTAAGGTGAATTCATCTAAATGGCTTCATTACTGGAAGATTTTAAGAGGCCAACGCTCTGCTCTCAACTCATGGACTGCATGCTATAACTCTGGGGGACTTGTATTGGGCCCCAACTTTGTTCTCTGGCTTCTCAAGGTTAGGAATCCACTGCATTGCAGGGGCCAAGGTCTCCTGGACCTCTGGTCACTGCACTCCTATGGGTGGTGACAGCTAAAGTGTTTCACAGTGCAGTGACAGTGGGAGTTGGCCTCATAGTGGCAGCTGTGGCAGAGTGTTAGTGGGTGCTGAGTAGCCTGCCTCTCTTTGGAGATTTACCACAGTGGAAGAGGCAACACAGCTCAGGGGTCCGGTGGGCCCCTGCTTACAACTATGTGCCTGGTCATGCTGGAAACAG
Organism: Cacajao melanocephalus; assembly: GCA_963573385.1. Lineage (NCBI taxonomy): Eukaryota > Metazoa > Chordata > Mammalia > Primates > Pitheciidae > Cacajao > Cacajao melanocephalus. The sequence goes on along the minus strand of CAUYLG010025101.1, from coordinate 11,898 downwards.
CGTTGGTTCAGGGGCGGAGTGCGGGTGGGACCAAGTCTAGGTGCCTTCTCTGTGCCCAGCAAGCAGGAGTGATTGTTCAGAATGGAGGATAATTCACTGTTCTCTCTGCAGGGTTAGTGCAAGGGCAGGGTGCTGGTCAGGCAGGGCTGGCTGGCTCTGCAACCACCAAGGCTCTGTCTGCAATGGTTGTCAGCAGGGAGAGGTGTGCGGACCACACTCCCACATGCTGGTGAGGCAAGGAAAGCAGAACCTGCCCACATAGACATGCACCAGCAAAGTGATATGGAGCGTTTCTGTGGGACTGTGGTAAGCTGCAGTATGGGGATGCGGAGGGAGTGGGCAGGTTGGTGTGTGGCCATGGGGCCTGCCCTGCTGGAGTTTTCCACTGGTCAGGCATGCTCTGCCAGTAGAGAAGTTATGGTACAGGCCCCTAGGACACCCAAGAATTTCCTGCAAGCTGGCCTGGCCAGACTGGGGCCACAAGAGAGGTCCACAAACCAAGGGGTAATCAGGTGGAACTGGCCTCATCTGATGGGCAAGACTGCTCTGCAGAGTTCAGGGCCAACAGTGCCCTAGGGCTAAAGTACCCTGTGGGAACAAGTCAAGTCTAGGGGTATGGCCATCCCTGGCTGTGTTCCACTAGAGATGCTCCTGAACCAAATGCAGTGGGCTCCACATCAGCCAGCTTGTGCCCCCTACCACTTCTCTAAGTAGCTCTCCTTCTCAACTCCAGTGTCCATGGTGGTTAAGGTGTCTCCTTCTGCCAGGGTCCCAGAGGCCTGCAGTGAGAGCTGATTGCTGCTTGCCAGTTCAACTCACTCATTCCCCCAGAGACCTGGGGTGCGGGGTATGAGTCCCTGTGTGCAGTAGCCCCATGCAGGGTTCCCTGATTTCTTCCTCTTCAACCCAGCTTCTGTCTCTCCTCTTTATCCACTCTCGGTGCCTTTCCTCTCAAGATCTGTTAGGAGCACACCAGTTATCTCAGTCCCTCAGTGAGAGCTGTTCTACCTGGCTATATCTAGTTGGCCATGTTGCCTTTCCTCCATCCTGAATCTTGGTGAACAAGAAATGGTTACCACATAAGTAACTACCTTGAATGTCAGTTCCTTCATGTAAGAGTTGCTGTGAAAAAAAATTTTTTTGTAAAGCATCATTTGTAGCTTCATATGCAAATTCAGTGAAGGTCTGTTCCATTGCATTTTCTCCCTCTATATACCTGCAACAACAGCAAAAAGATGTATCCTGCTTCCCTACGGTAGTACAGCATTGAATGAGAAGCACACTTCAGCAGTCAGTGCCAGAAAAATAGCAACTGAATGTTGGACTGTGTCAAAGATCCAGGCAGAAGGTGTGTTCAGGGCTGTTGTTGCTGGAAGCTGTTACAAACTAAGTGGAGAAGAGACACAGTCAAGACCGATTTGAAAACAGGGATTTTTGCAGTGGTGTCAACAAGAGAAAGGACAAAGTAATAAGAGTAGACACATTGGAAGCCATCCCTCAAATGATCCCACTGTTCAGATAGAGTCGGCTCAGTCTTGATGGATTCTCTCTAGTTCAGAGTCATTTTGAGCATACCGGTTATGCTTTCCTGTGCTGCCGCTCCAAGACTCTGCTGCCCAGCTGTCAACATTTACTATTTAGCAGTCACCAAGTTCTTGTTTTACAAAATGAAAAATGGAACCTGTTTTGGACCACTCTTAGGGTTCCAGAAATTGTATTTATACAGCTGGTGAGCATGCAGTTAACACGTGAAAATCAATCAGTCTTTGTACCTTGTCAGAATTGGGCTATGAGTTATGAAGGGAATACTGGGGCACACGTCCTCCCTAGTTCCTCTGTAAATCAGTTTCACACTTCGACACTGCTGTGGTTTGAATGTGTCACCCAAAGTTGTTGTGTTGGATACTTAATCCCCAGTCTAGCAGTGATGAAGCAGGACTTTTAAGAGGTGATTAGGTCAGGAGGGCTCTGGCCTCACAGGTGTATCAATACCCCGTTGGCTGTACTGGGATACTAAGCGCCAGCCAGAGTGGGTTCCTGGTAAAAGGATAACTTCAGCTTCCTTCCCCTCTTGGGCTCACCCTTTCTTGCCCTTCTACCTTCCACTGAAGACTCAGCAAGATAGCCTTCACCAGATGTGGGACCCTCAACTTGTATTTCTCAGTCTCCAGAACTATAAAAAACAAATGTATTTTCTTCATAAGTTACTCAGTCTATGACATTCTGTTACGGCAACACAAAATGGCCTAAGGTACATACATGTACCTTTTCTCCTTTGAATGGGACTGTAAATACATTTGTCATAACACAGTGGATGTCGGATGGCCGTCAGCCAGACCACCTCATTCAAATTCTAAAATTGCCACTTACTCAATATATATGCTTAATCAAATTACTCAACCTTTTTAACTTTTAGTTTCCTCATCTGAAAAATTGGGATGATTACATAATAAACTGATTCTTAAGAGGATTATTATTATTAAATTAAATACTAAATGAAAAATACCTAATATAATTATTGGTTCATAGTAAGGACCCAATAACTATAGATTGATATTACTATTACTACTAAATCTCAAATATCAGTTAAGCCTAAATTGAAATAAGAAACCTCAATCTTTTGCTTTAAATTGGAGTTGAGTATTTCTTTTTCTCTTCTCTCTGTCCCTCCCTCCTTTCCTCCCCTCCCTTCCTTCCCCTCCTCTTCCCTCCCCATCCTTCATTTTATCCCTTCTCTCTCTCTCTATGCCAAGTTTTAAAGAAAAGAGTAGACTTTGATGGCTTCAATAGTTTTAGCATCACCAAAAATAATCTGCTAAATTAAACATTATGAACGATGAACTGAAGCAGAAAAATACTACAGACAATGAGACTCATTAAGAACCTATAATTATCACCATTATCAATGGAATTTCCTAACATGGTTGATGATTCTTTTATCTGACTGGTCTTCACAGCTAGATGCCTCAGTGTCATGAGTCATCATCAACTTAATCCTTTTTTCCACTCCAGCCATCTAGGCATTTACTGAGTTCTGACTATTTAACTTTTTTCTTATTTTAAGACAGAGTCTCACTCACTCAAGTTGGGATACTTGAGTATTGAGTATTAATCATTGGCATGATCATGGCTCACTGCAGCCTCAGCCTCCCAGGATCAAGCTATCCTCCCACCTTAACCTCTTGAGTAGTTGGGACCACAGGTGTGCACTGTCACACCTGGCTAACTCGATTATCTTTTGTAGAGGTGAAGTCTCATTATGTTGTCCAAGCTGATCTCAAACTCCTGTACTCAAGTGATCCTACCACCTCAGCCCCAGCAAAGTGATGGGATTATAGGAATGACCCACTGTGCTTAGCCCCTTTAACTTCTTAAAGGTCTCTAAAGTCTCTCTCGTTATCTCTATCCCATTGACCTTGTGCATCCCTTGCATGGAGTCCTGTAAAAACCTCATCATCTCCTGCTGCTTGTTTCAGCTCTTACCATCCAGTTTGTACACTGTAGTCAAAGTGATTTTTAGGAAGGGAAAACATAATCAGGGCCATCTTCTGTTAGGTTGGTGACTCCTATTGCCTTCAGAGTTAAGGCCAAATTGTAACATGGCACAGAAATCCCTTTGTGACAGCCCGGTGTGTGTCCACAGTTTGGTCTAATCCTTTGCCATGCACTGCTTATCCTCACATTCCTACTCTTCACCTTACACTCTGCGCTCATGCCAATGCTGGCATGTCTCCCTGATTAGAATATGCCTTCTTTCCTCTCTGTTTCATTATTACTTTTTAGTGAAGACCTGTCTTCTTTATGATTCCTCTCTTGTGTAGAGATAGAGAGGACTTCCTCTATGTTTCCTCAGAATCTTATATATCATTTCATTATGACATTAATTGTGCTGCATCTCAGTGCATGCACAAATTAGTTCAAAGGGCAGAAATAGAGACTTCTTTGAATAACTGTGTAACCTTGATCTCTTTGTCTCTTAAATAAGATAATGCTTAAGTAAAACAACTCAGAGACAGAAAGTCAAATACTGCACATTCTCACTCATAAGCAGAAGATAAATAATGTGTATGCATGGACATAGAGTGTAGAATAATAGACGCTGGAAACTTGGAAGGGTGGGAGGGTGCAGGGGGAATGAGGTACGAAAATTTACTCAATGGATACTCCATACACTGTTTGGGTGATGGTTATATTAAAAGCCCAGCCATCACCAGTACTCCATACATCCATGTAACAAAATTACACTTGTATTAACTTAAATCTATACAAATTTTAAAAATATTGAGATAATAATATCTATTCCCTAGGGTTATTGTGAAGACTAGAGCAAACACACAGTAAACACTTAAAATTACTGATAGTGTTTTAAAAATAAAAAGTTTACAATTATGGCCTCTCGTTCCTTGAATTCTAGCATAGGCATGACATAGAGTTGGTGTCCAGGATTTTCATCCCAACTGATAAATCATTCCTCACCAGTTCTCACTTAAGTCTAAATGCGATCAAGGATCAGCTTTAATGACTCCCTTCTTCCAAGAGGCCCCTAATCACAGCATGAATACTTCTCTCCCTCCTCTATGCTTCAGAAGCAGTTTGCCCTGTTGCTCTTTCTCTCCTATATTTTGATCCCTAAAGTTATACCATACACTTTCCATTTTATCACAAAAACTTACATTCCCAAGGGTACATCCTGTACTGGTCATCTGTGCCTAACTCCTTTCCTCAGCACTCAGAGCAGGGCTAGGGATAGACTCGGGGCTCTGGCTTCCCTCTTTTCTGGTTTCCTTCAAATACTGGCAATGTGGAGGGCCTGTGGCCATGAACACTGAGAAGGCACAGTGGCTCAAGTAAATAAATCAGCCTTGGCATGAGGGCTCAGGTTTTCATTTCTCTGCTTTGTGATAGAGATAATGGGAGTCACTTATTCCAAGACCATTCACTGCTGTGGTCTGGGAACTGAGGATGTCAATCACACCTCAAGAAGAAAGTGTTTCTCAAAGCAGCAGAGTAAAAAAAAAGTTTGAAATCAGCATGGCCTAAATTCCCATTGACATTAGCAGAAGAGAAACTCATTCCAGAGGCAGAGGGTCCAGGAAAAGCTGACAACAAGACTGGTTATTTGTAGAGCTGTGCTTCTTCCCTTTAGTTGGATCTTGAAAGATGGGTCAGATTCTGGCAGGCAGAAATGCTCCCTTGAAACTCCATTTTGATGTACCATCTATTTACTTTTCCTGCCTCTATTTCTGTCTCATTTGCTCCATTTGTATTGCATAGCTCTCCAGAGCAATGAGGTGGGATGTGAAGGAGCCCTTAAAGGCATGGTTTGGATGATGCTTTGCACTTAGCAAACGATTATATGGCCTTAATCATCATGGCATCTTTATGTTTCCTGATCTGCCCCCCCAAATGCTCAGCAAATGAGTAACTAATGTGTTAATTCGTTAATGATTTTTAAAACTTTTAAAAAATTTTTTGCAAGTGAAAACTTTTTAAACTAATCAACTAATATTACAATCCTAAATATTTTCCCCTCAGAAAATTGAGCTGAAACAGATAGGAAAGTAAATGGGGAAACTGCTAAATCATTCAGGTTTTATTAAGCAGTCAGCATCCTAATCCAGAGGATTTTTCACATATTTAGTAACGTACTCTGTGTGAGGCTGTGTATGAAGATTTGGATAAATGCAGAAGGAAGTGAATACACATGCATCAACAAGGTAGGCCTTGGCTTCTTATAAATTCTGTGATGTTTAAATAATCCTTTATGTAAGAAGACAGGAATGTAAGAATGAAAAATTGCTTTAATTTAAACCTCGAAAATAAACGCATACTAAAAAGAATGTGCTTCTTCCTCTCCAAACTGTAAAACTTGGCCATGGCCACATTCTGAAATATTAGCTTTTGAAATGATACAAGGTAGCTGGAAGTAAATTATAATTTGCTGTCTTAATAAGGTAAGGTTACACCAGATTTTCTCTCGCTACTCTTTTTTCCTTTTTTTTCTTCCTTCCATCTCTCCCTGGCTCTTTCCTCCTTTATCCCGAAATGTTTATTTTGAGCACAATATTAATTTAGGGCTGCTATAACAAAATACCACTGACTGAGTGGCTTAAATAGCAGAAATTTATTTTCTCACGGTTTTGGAGGTTAGAAGTTCAAGATTGAGGTGCCAGCAGGTTTGGTTTCTCCTGAGACCTCTCTGTTTTAGAGAAACAGTGGGCAGATGGCTGCTGTCACATCACATTCTCACAGGGTCTTTCTTTCTTTGAGCATGCATCACTGGTGTCTTTGGATGCCCTAATCTCCTCTTTTTATAGGGCTACTAGTCAGATTGGATTAGGGCTCACCTTAAAGCCTCATTTTAACTTAGTCATCTCCCCAAATATAGTCACGTTTTAACATGACTTAGGGGTTAGAGCTTCAACATACGAATTTTGGAAGGACACAACTCCGTGCATAACAAACACCTAGACAATGGCCACAATTTGAAAAGTCACATATTTTTTTTTTCTTATTGCTTCTCTTACTCTTTTTCTTCTCTCCCCCATTTTCCAAGAGTTTCTTCCTCTCAGAAGCTTTTGATCATTTAAGATCTTCCCAAGTAACTTTTTAGTCTTTCTTCTCTGCCTTATACACAAATTACAGATTTACCACACTTGTTTTTATTATCCAGTGCCTGGAGATATTTACTGAAAATAGTTTTGAATGAATGATTTCTAATAACCACAACCATAATTTGACCTATTACCACCCCCAGTACTATTGCTATGTGACCACAACTATAACTATTACTACTACCCCCACTTCTCCTCCTCTTTTTCCTCCTATGATGAGAACATTTCTTAGAGATGTCAGACTAAAGCATGTAAAACATCTAGTATTGTCTGGATATGGTAGCCAAAACTGCTAGTGCCTTTCCTGTAAAATGAGTGAAATAAACAAAAATCTGGAGACAATTATCTCCCTCCCTTTTCCTATTCCTCCTTTGGTTTGGACTTCTTTGGCTTAAGAAAAAGTTTATTGACTATATTTTGGTTTCTAGGCCCCATGGGAGGCTTTTCCCAGCCCAGAGATGCTAAGCTATTTTCAAGAGCCTTGCCCCTTTTCCTTCTCCAGACCTCTCAAGGATAATTACCAGCTACATTCAGAAGAACAGGGGCACATTCCACTGACTGGTGAGCTCAGGCACTTGTGACCCTGGTGGCCTTGACTGACTTGGCAAGAACTTAGCCACCCCACCAGCAGCCTCCACCACAAACCTCAGAGCTGCTGTCTTTTCATTCTTCTTTTTCATGAACTGTCTCCTTACTGATGGACCCTGGGCTGAGTCAGAGTTTTTGTGTTTTAATGAATCCATCTGTATTGGAAGGAGATGCTGCTTTCCAAGGAATCAAAACTGATTCTGTTCCTTAAGGAGCTTTTTAACTAGGAAGTAGGAAAAAAAAAAGTCTCAGCGTACTTCTCCCTCCCTTCCTCCTTTCTCTTTCTTCCCCCCTCCCTTTCTCCCTTTCTTCTACCTCCCTCCCTTTCTTGCTTCCTTCCTCCTTTCCTCTTTCCCTCTTTCCACCTGTTTTCTTTCCTTCCTTCTCATCTTTCTTTTGCACATTCTTTCTCTATCTTTGTTTTCTCTCCCTCCTTTATTTTTCCTTTTTGCTATTTGTTCTTCATCTCCACTTTCCTGCTATTTCTTTATCTTTTTGTTCTTCTTTCATTATAATTGTTTAAAGCTTAACTTAATGTTAGTATTCTAAGATATGGATTAAATACAGCTTCAGATTGAAACAAAGGGAGGCTTCTATACCTACATTTACATTTGGTATATATGGTATGCTTATTTGGCATGTATATTTGTATATATACATGGGTAGCTGAATCAACAGTAAGCAGAGTTCAGAATACCTTTCCTGTTTTTCCTAATCGCTTAGTATATATAGTTTTTCTCTTCTTAATTATGCAATTTTTTGATTGATTCCTTATCTGTCCACCTCAGCTATCTGAGGACAGAGCTCATATTTCCTCAACTGACCTATTAATATTATATATTGAATTAATGGCGTTCATATTACAGAACCCCCCTTGCCTTCTAGGAGGGTATGGCATATCAGTGTATAATAAACTGGGGAATTGCCTTTGCTTTTATTTTACTTGTGTTTTTTTTTTCTTTTGCATGAATATGCAAGAGAAAGATTGGTCTAAAGCTTTCTGCATTTTATTTGTTTTGTTATCGGGTAACTATTCTTCTCCCCTATTAAACATTTTCAAAATTCTGAAATGACTTGTCTTTAGAAATTTGAACAATTCATCTGTTTCTGGCATTTTTCAGAGCTACAATTAGTGATATGCTGGTAAATGTTTAATAACCGGCTGTCTGCAGGACTGGGGAATCCCTGATTTGTTGTATGTACTAACTTCCAGTGTAAAGACTTCCACATTGGCTCATATCAAGCTTACTAAGATGATGCCATTAAACTTAGAGGTGGAAAGAGATGTGCACAACCAGCTTAACGAACCAGTGCCAATCAGCGCTAGCACACAGCTGGTTATACATCTTTGACAACCTCTCGATTTTCTCAGTTGCTTAGCTTTTCTGCCTCCTATGGTGTCTATTTCAGTATTCATCAGAATACTATTTTCTTAGAAAAGTATTCATCTCACCTAGATGTCCAAATATATTATTTATTCTGGTGAAGTTCTTTTTTAAAAATATTTTTACTTCCCCAGTATCTTTGATACCCACTTTCCCTGACCTTTCCATTTCAAATGCTGTATGTTTGCCTTTTCTCTCTTTATATTTATCAGGTTAACTGGAGTTTCTGTAATCTTTAATTATTTCCTTGCTTCTCTTGTCGATTTTATATTTGAGATTTACTTGTCAATGCTATCGTCTTTCTGTTTTTAATGTATTTTCTCTTCCTATCTTTATTAAGTTTTTATTTTCTAATGTATATAAATTTATCTTTATAAAGTAACAGGGGTTAAGAATATACAATAAGTAAATGGGATGCATTATTATTATATAACTACATTTGCCCAATATAATTTTATTTACTATATACTAGTTTTAGATATTATGCTAGCAATTTTATTAAAAATTTGAACTGAACTCATTAACTATAGAAAATGTTCTTTGCCTTTTGTAATACAATCAAAACCTGCTATGTGTCTGTGTTTCTACAATCTGCCAGGGCTGTTGAAAGATATTCTTTAGACATTTCCTTTGTTTCATCCATGCCAGTGGCTATTTCTTCTACTCACAGCTACTTGTGTCCACATGAAGTCTCCTGTAATTTCAAACTCCCTTGTTCCTAACCAATAACCTCATTACAAACAGATTCCCTCTAATCATTCCTCTGTTTCATTATGGGGTACCTCCAAGTCACTTCCTGGGATAGAAAATATAATTTGCTTACGGTCATGGCCTGAGCTGCCTGTGAAGACTTGTATTAAGTCTGAGCCAGTGGGTTACTTTTCTTTCTCTTCTATGATGCAGAAACTCTATCTAAAATTTAGGTTTGTGAAAGAGTCATACTTCCTGCAGATAGTTTGAATAATTGGGTTGATATGGTTTGGTTGTGTCCCCACCCAAATCTCATCTTGAATTGTAGTTTCCATAATCCCTACATGCCATGGGAGGGGCCTGGTGAGAGGTAATTGAATCATGGTGGCAGTTACCTCCATGCTGCTGTTCTTGTGATAGTGAGTGAGTTCTCATGAGATCTGATGGTTTTATAAGGGGCTTTTCCCTCTTTTGCTCAGCACTTCTCCTTGCTGCCACCATGTGAAGAAGGACGTGTTTGCTTCACCTTCCGCCATGACTGTAAGTTTCCTGAGGCCTCTCCAGCCATGCTGAACTGTGAGTCAATTAAATCTCTTTCCTTTTACATTACTCAGTCTCAGATATGTCTTTATTAGCAGTGTAAGAACAGACTAACACATGGGTCAATGTCTTTCAGAATTTGTGGATAATGCAGAGATTTGCATTAAGCATTTGATGTTTGTTCAACTTGTTTTTTGAGCAATATGTATAAAGGATAACTTTTGGTCAGCCCAGAGAGGGCAGGTGGTTGACATGGGCCATTGTGCAGAGTGGTATGAGTATGGAGTCCAAGTAAAAAATGATTATGGCAGAGGATAAAGGAGAAATAAATGCATTTTGGCTGTGTGCCACAACCTACTGGTATTCATCATGAAGAACTCTGAACATCCCTACAAGGTAGGCATTACTTCAAAATGGAGGCTCAAAAAAGCAAAACATCTTTCCCAAAGCCATACAGCTAGACAGTAAGAGAAGCAAGATTCAACGTATGACTCCAGAATTTATACATTTTTACCATTCTCTACTGCCCTTTTTGCACAGATAATTTTATGTAGATAACATTCCTAGATAATTTGCATTTTAAGTCTTCTCATCATGAAGCATCCATGTTGTGAGTTCTATGAACATCTTGATTTGTTTAATACATAGTGTACTCAGGAATATCTTTGAACTAAATAAGCAGCATTCGATGACTACCATTCATCACATGATGGTAACAGTTGTTTCGTTCTACTTTCCTTCTATTATTACTATTATTATTATCAGCGTTTTAATAGATGTCATTTAGAAACTGTCCTACACAACCGTATGCTTTTAAATGCTTGCAGTTTCGGTCACTATGAATTCGTATTCAAGACCAAAGCATCTGATGTTATTCCACCAATGTTTATCATGATGGTTCTCTAACCTATCTCGAGACATGAATACATGCCTTGATTCTAACTTTTTATAAAATCAGAGCCGCCTTTTCTTGGCTGTCACCCATCAGCTGTATATGCAGCTAATCCAACAGCTCCCAGACAGAACACCTGAAACCATCATGAAAGTTTCTGGGCAGAACCTCAGGACCCCTTTTGCAGTTTCATGACATTTTTTTTCCTCAGTAGGGTAACAAATGAACAAATAAAAAAGCAAAAGAACAAAGAAATTAGGAAGAAAGGAAAATAAAAGAATGAAAGAAATGATAAAAGAAAGAAGGAAGGAAGGTGGGAAAAAGGAATGAAGGGAGGAAGGGAGGAAGGATGGGAACTTAACACAGATATTTTGGGAGTTACCATCCAAAATCTCCTGGGATCTCTTTTTTACTTTTTGGTAACTGCTGTTTCATAATTTTACTGTTATTTCTTGTTGAGTTAGATTAAATAGATACTGTCACATTTCTACTGAATTTCAAAACAAAATGAAGTATACAATCCCTACCTTCAGGGAACTTTCACAGATACTTTTTTCTGTGAGTTATTTTTGGGTGCTGCTCAGCTTTCAAAGCCTCAACCCTTAAAAATATTTTTTTGATCACTGGATTAAGCTCTCATTCCACTTCACCCAGAAACCATATTTATACTATAAGTTCCAGGCCTCTGACATACTTTATTACATTTTAGGTTTTGGGGTACATGTGAAGAACATGCAAGATTGTTGCATAGGTACACACATGGCAGTGTGATTTGCTGCCTTCCTCCCCATTACTTATATCTGGCATTTCTCCCCATGCTATCTCTCCCCAATTCCCCACCCCCCGCTGTCCCTCCCCTATTTCCCCCCAACAGACCCCAGTGTGTAGTGCCCCCCTCCCTGTGCCCATGTGTTCTCATTGTTCAACACCCACGTATGAGTGAGAACATGCGGTGTTTGATTTTATATTCTTGTGTCAGTTTGCTGAGAATGATGGTTTCCAGGTTCACTCATGTCCCTACAAAGGACATGAACTCATCGTTTTTTATGGCTGCATAGTATTCATGGTGTATATGTGCCACATTTTCCCTGACCTCTGACATACTTGATTAGACTAAATGGTCACTTATAAGAGAAGAGAAGGACAAGTTTGTGTTTTATATGTGACTAGAAATGAGTCAAATAAAACT